>JAHWFP010004543.1:52160-87959 GCA_023313725.1 Lithobius niger
CCCCCCCCCCCCCCCTTAAGCCAAAACTTTTGTAAAGTTCACTGAGTATATCCCGCTTCCTACCATGGTGGAAGGTAGATGAGCGGGTATATCGACCTAGTGTAGTATAATCACCCGATTATACACCGTATCCCTAGACCTTTTCATTGTACGCATACTCAACTTGCCGAACTAAGCTTAAAACAGACGCCAACTGCTAGTTAACAACTGCGGCTTTTGACTCGTGTATATACCAGCAGGAAAACTTGCTTCATTACGATTTTCGTGGTTTAACATAACACTTCGTAATATTTTACGCTGCTATCTTATAATATTTCTCCGGCGACCTATTGGCATAAATAATTTCAATTTTTACCGCATTAGTCTTTTAGATTTTCAATCTCAAGGTAATTATTAGCAAACGATTAAGAATTAGTATAGGCACACACAGAGCCATCTCTCTGCGGATTTTAGCAATTCGTGGTTAATGTGGCACGTTTTAATGGGAGGAAGTCGCAGAACCAGCATCGCCTATAACTTCTCGTTGGAGACAAATAATTTTATGAACTGATAGAACGGTAAGCTAATAAAACGTAGCACTACATTATAAATATTAATAAACACAAAGAATGTTTAGTCCTTTTGTCGTTATTTATTTTGAATTGGGATATACTCCAATAGAACAGACCTCTAGCTTTTGTGGATAATACGGCTAAAAATGTTTTCGCATCAGCCTGGAAAGAGACTAAAACTAACTCATGCTAATTGATTTGAAATTATACCCCACGCACTACGTGCTCGGGATTTAATTGCAAGATAATTAGCATTCGCTAGTTTTAGTATCTGGTTACATGTTTTATGCGAAACAGTAGCCGTATTGTCGACAAAGGCTCTAGGGAAAATTTGTCCAAGAATATTCATACAAACATTTGGTTATTGTCATCATGCAGGTAAGTCGAGGTAGTAAAAACCAAAGTAGATTAACCCTATAGGTTTCAAGATGTGCCTGTAAACTCAAAATTCAGAATTTTTCCAGGACTTACTAATGATAATTCAAGGACCCCAAGGAATTAACAGACAATGAGACAATTAAAGGACAGATTTTGTCGAAACACAGAAACACTGGTGTTGCAGTCCTGTTTCAACATTACAGATATAATTTTTAGTTCCTGTACATGACGTGTTAGGGTTTTTTTCTTCTTACGTTTCTGTTTCAACGTAAATTACACATTGGTGTCTGCCTTGGAAAACGGACACATGATTTTCTCTCCTGAAGTTTTCCACGGATATTTCCAGATTTTCTAGGACACATACTAACACCGTGAGCGGCATTTTTCGTCTTCAAACCTCTAACTTCCGTTCTCGATTTATGTGGACAAGAGGTCACATCGGTAAAGGCGGTATGGCAGTTTCTGGGTTCGGAATCCAAGTCATATCGCTTGAATGATACCAGTTCATAAAGGTGGCTTCCTTTACTACGTTATTTGTGGTGTGTGACGTTTGCTGATGGATATTGACAATTAACCTTTATATTGTTATATTCTGTAACAGGACTACTTTCCTTGTAGTCCAGCTGTGCGCGGTCTTACTTCTAGGTTTGCTGGCATTCCCGATTAAGTCTGACAAAGTTTAACAATTTTGTATTTGTTTTTACTTTCGTACTGTGATGTTCTACTCTTTTTTTTTGGTTTCTATTGAGACAACAGCACCACAAAATATCTTTGACGTTGCTTTTAAAATAGCCTTTAAGACGTATTATTTAACTACCACTTTGATTCCATTAACCTTAGCATCGCACGTTTTCCAGACCTTAATGATAAAAAAAAGTTTTTATCAGCCACTAGCTCATTTTAAACAAAACATTCCAGATACCCTTTCGTAGAATTGTTCACAGTAAGTTTTTCTACACTAGACACACTTATAATTAAATAAAAAAAAGTACCATTGGAATAAACTAACCCACATCGGCCCATGATACGTCAACGAAGTTTCACCTATACAGCAGTAAATATTCACACAGCAATACATTATTTACAAGATTCCAAGATAAATAACAGTAGTAAAAACTATACTATGACACTTAAAACACCAGTGCGACTCACAAACATCGAGTTTACAACATCGAGGTACAACAACGGTACTAGGAGATGTGAACACGCCCATATCAAATTGTTGACAACAGTATCTGTTATCGTGTTTTTGTATTCTGTTTTTCATCCAACGAAGTTTAGCATAAATTATAAAGAGTCAACTGACTTTTAAATTCAGGAATGCTTACTTCCGCTGCTTCCCCCCCCCCCCCCCCAAAGAATGGATGCAAATTTTAGTTACCGTATTTTAAAACAAACAACATTTATAAACTATAAACAGAAACGGTAATAAAGTTAACATCATTCTGACTGTGAGATGGAACCAAAATGGACGCCCTTGTTGTCAACAACGATAGTGGAACAAAAATGGCGGCGTTGTTCACATTGGCCGCACCGTCTATACTAAGAGGAAGATAAAACACTGATCACGACGCAGGTGGGAGTGTAGCTTTCAAATTAACATTAAAAGCCTTTCCGTAATTCCTCCCTCCCTCCCTCTGCGGCTTGAAATGGTGTCGGTATTGCAATGGTTAGTGTTGTCGTTAAAGACAAAATAAATAAAAAAAACAAAAACGGACACCACCACAGAATGAGACAAAAGCAGAGAGAGGAAGAGGAGAGGGCACTGCCAACGGAAACGGAAGTGTGGCCATTTTGTCTACCACACAATGGCCTCAGGATCGTCACGTGAGCTTTTTAGGAAGACAGGGGAAAAGTGCAGGAGAGGTTAAGGTATAAAGCAATGAGAATGAGATTTACGCGCACGTTGTATGATGACAATGTATTGTTCGTTTTAAAACAAAAGTATGGTAAGTTCAGTTTACCGTATCCCACTATGACAAAGTAGTTGTCATTTGTTGGAAACTTTAGCAATTAGCTTCCGGATACAACAACAGTCACTCGTAGCAGCCTAAAATGGCTCATCTGGGTTATTCATTACGATTTGTAATAAGGACTTTTACACTTAACGGTACTCATGCTTAAGTAGTTTATTTACTTAATTTTTTTAATTAAAGAGACAAGAACGACTCCGCTTCCTATTAAATCACTAAGTAACGACTGTTATGTTCCAAACAGAATGGAGTTTCGACCGAGTTATCCCGGCGTAGAGGATTCCCCTCTATACTTTCTATTAGGTCACTAAGTAACGACTGTTACGTTCCAAATAGAATTTTCTGGCCTTTGCCAAAACAGATAAAATTGGTCACCATAGATGCAGGCAAATGTGGCTAGCGGGATACTGTTAATATCAGGATTATTTTTCATGCTAGGTACTATGATAGCAGTTAGTTGAAACTCCACTAGATGGCGCCATGTGTAATTAAGCCTATATTTGCACGTAATTAGGCCTATATTTGCATTGCTCGTAATTAGGCGTATATTTGTGTATAATTAGGCCTATACTTGAATGTAATTAGGCTTATATATTTGCACATAATTAGGCTTATATTTGTGCGTCACTAGGCCTATATTTGCATGTAATTAGGCCTATATTTGCACTGCACGTGATTACGCACATATATGCGTATAATTAGGTCTGTATTTGTACACAATTAGGCCTATATTTGATTGTAATCAGGCCTGTATTTGCACGTCATTAGGCTTATATTTGCACATCACTAGGCCTATATTTGCACATAATTAGGCATATTTTTTTGATTGTTCAATATGAATCAGTTAATATTCACTCAGCAAAGTTAGAATTCCCAAATGAGGCCAAATGTGCAATGTAATATTTCCCTAATAGACAGAGTGATCAAAAAATTTAAGTAAAAATCCCTAGCGCCCTCCAGCTGAGATCTACAGAACTATTAGTTGTCTCCCTACCGTGTCTAAGCAGGTTCCTGCACTCCCTATACAACACTCATAGTAATGTCACAGCAAGGAGTCGTAGCGCATGGTCAGGGACTGTTGTTGTTTGTCGCGCAACCAACGTTGGTCACAGCGCCAGAAGGAGAGAGGGACAATTTTGCCAGGCAAATCGCATCGGAAATTCCTAGGATCTTTTACATGCCACAATCGACATGAGCACGTGGCATCACACAGCCCTTCTCTTCCCGAAAATGCCAGGGGTGGCCGAGGTCAGACTCGAACCCGGGACATCTGGCATGTGGTATAGAGACTGCGGGAATTCTACCACGTGAATGACTACGAGTTAGCCATTCGCCACCCTTCTATGCCGTGACATGACTACGAGTTAGCCATTGACGAACGAGAACAGAGGCTGTTGGCCGTCTGATTGGATTAGCCCAGTCATGTGGCATGCGCATCACGGCAGAAACCCGTGGGGGTGTGCGTATAACTTTCCGAAATTTTTCCAACTGATGGTGATACTATAGGGCTGTAGAAAAATCGTTGAAAGTGGCATTGTCTACTGCAAACCCTCCCCATAGGCAATGTACAATTATTTCCCCTACAAGGGGATGGCTGATAGAAGTTTAGTAATTACTGCTGCTCCTTAGAAGGCTATTTGTCAAACTATGTGCCTGAGAAAACATGGTGCGTGGGACTAGTCCATCTCACAGCACAAAAGGGACCCTTTCTTCTCTTGTTGCTGTCGTACTTAATCCTTTAATGATGATAGAAGGATTACACCACCCAACTCTAATCCTCGGTGGTACAGCTGCAGCCCGCACTAGACAATAACGTTTTACCCATCTTTAAACGTTTGAAGGTGATAAATGTTACGTCTTTGGAAAAAAAAATGTAAAGTTCTGCTTGAAAATTTAAAATGTTGCTTTGTTTGTAAATGTTGATGAGAATCAGTGTCAACGTGTACTTCTTCGCATATCCAGAAATTTTGTTGTTTTCTTTAATGAACTTTCATAGGATCGTTCTGAATAGCAATTGTGAATACCCGTTGCAGCTTAAGGCCAACTGTTTACATGCTGCACACCAAATGGCTTAAGAAGAGATGACGGATATTTAATGGGTTGCAGCCTGAATAGATAAATTTAGTTGGAAATTAGTAGGATAAGGGTTTTAGCGAATGAAATTGCCGTTCCTATAGAGTGCGCGTACAGAAAGCTTGATTTAAAAGAGAAAAAAATCGAACTGACAACATGGCTTAAAAAAAAATTCCCACTTAATTCGGCTGACATCAGATTAAAGGTAATCAATTGATGGCAACTGATCGATGAGCCAATCAAATAACGTCGCGGCTGAAACGTTATATCTCATAATGAAGCCACCCAATATACCCGATAGTATTGGCAGGGTATTATCACAAACGTTGGAGTGGTTGCTATTGATGAAAGCCCGATAATTGACAGAGAATATTGCTGGTTATTGACACCATGCGGCGAGTGAATACAACAGCTTTAAGCAATGACCTTTTCAAAACTCGGCTGGCGCAGTTCCGCCAGTCAACTTTAAAGTTCCCACCGACTGTCAATTAATCGTGAGAAGATCACAACGGTTGAAACCCGTAATTTTGATACCTAGCAGTATATTACTGAAGATGAATTTGACAGCAGAAATCACTGCAGTGTGTTTGAAAGTATTATTCTTTTCCGTAATCGGACTAACTGACGTCACTTCTAGCGTGTGTCTAGTCTGGAGAATGTTCTCCTGTCAAGTTTATCGTTTCATTTTAATGCTTGTAGTTTAAATGTTGCAGTTTATCGCTTACGTCCCTACTAACTTTTACTAGTGTTCTGGTAGTTAAAGTGAAAACTTTATAATGTGTTACTGCTGATGGAATTATTTCGAAAGGTTGCAGTTTCACATCGGTATGTAGAGATGAAGCTACATGTGCTATTAATTTGTGGAATAAATACAGATGACCTATTTACATAGCCTTTTGGATTTATTCCTCAGACTGCCTGAGTAGGGAATTGAACCCACAACCTTTGAAGCCAAAGGCTGAGGTCCTACCGCTGAGCCAGACTGACATGGCCAAAAGGAAACGTCCATAGGCAGCATTTATATATGCAGGTGTTAAATGCTACATATGGATGTTTCCTTTTGGCCGTGTCAGTCTGGCTCAGTGGTAGGACCTCGGCCTTTGGTTTCAAAGGTCGTGGGTTTGATTCCCCGCTCAGGCTGTCTGACATACAAGTCCAAAAGGCAACGTAAATAGGTTTGCATCTGTATTTATTTAACCGTTGTTGAACCTTTTGTCTTTCCATCTTTAATAATTAATTTGTAGCTTATAAATACTTTAGTTTATTTCAAAACTACTTTTGTTTTTCAATACTATACAAATTAATTAGAATTTTACAGTAAATATAATACGTATTGGAAGTTTTAGTATTTCGTAAGGCCAAAGCATGCAATACGTAACGCATGCTTTCAGTTTAGCAGTTGTCAGGAGGGTAAGTATAAAATTCTGTTTAACATCTTGACGATTTTTTAGAAGCATTGTATGAATTAACTACGCAGTGCATTTTTTCAGAAGTGTTGGTAGCAAGGAAAGGATTTGGGAAAGGAAAGGGAAGTCAGAAAGTTCTTTACTAGAGCATACTAACATTATTCAGTGGAGGTGAAGTATAGAGGTTCTTGGTATACCTACTTAATCCACCACCCACTTAACTGAACTCATCAACTCATTCCCACTCATGATTGTATGAACGAGTCAACTGTGGCATGGGATAACGAAGAAGCCAAACACTATAGTGAACTCATGTACCTTCACCTGCACTGACTAATGTCAGTGGGTTCTAATATCATCAACTTTAGAGAACACAAAGAAAAATTGGGAAAGTGGTCTCATGGCGATCCTGAATGCCAAGTGCAGGGCGATGTTGCCGTGAGGGCTAAGACAATGGGTACAGGAAAGGGGCAGGGGGTGGTGTATCTTCTTACCTGTGGCGGCCGCCCGTTGTTGCGTATACTGATCCCTGTGCATAGGCGAGTTATTGACAGGCATAGGGGAAGGCTCAGTGCGCTGTACGTTGACGTTAGTCACGTGACTAGCCGGGGCAGCAGGGGCGTAGTCCCCGTAGTAAGCAGAGGCATGCCTGTCCCCTCCTGCCGGCGGCGGAAAATAGCCGTACCCAGGGAAGCCTGAGTATAACGGAGGCAACCAACTCAGTGACGGAGGGTAGGCAGAGGGAAAGGTGCGGGGATACACCGGGACACACGGAATTTTAACATTCACGCCCCACCTAACGAACATTATCGGCAAGCAATTCAAATTAGGAGAGAGAGGAAAAATGTGCTCTACGATTTTCAAATCACATCAATTGTCAAGGATATTGCCTATTGAAAATTTGGCTCAGCAATGCAGTTGTGATAATACTACATCAAATTGAATGTGACAATATAAAATTTTCTTTGAACAAAAGTCGCCATAAAAATGTTAACTTTCTTTAAATGCTTCGAAACTCTTCGTCCATTTTGTCGTATGTCTTTCTCGTTTAACTGTGACGTAGCAATAAGAGATCGCTCTTCCTTGCGCAGGGAAATAAAAGTGCCACATTTTACGAACAAGGGTTTACTTAATTGTCAGCATCATTAATTTTACTAAGTTTTACCACACGGAAACTTACATGCTCTGATAATGCAGGTTAGCAAATCTTTCCTTGTGCGACTTTTAGGGACGGTCTTACGTTAATATTTATGGGGGCTTACACAACGAGCTCTAGACAATATTTAGATAAATTATTTAAGGGGGCTGTGCAGAAAGTTGCCGTCTTGTTGGGCATCGTCTGGTGCGTAAAAATAACAATGATTACCCACCTACTGGAACAACAACACCACAACCGTTTTATCAATCGAGTAAAATCAATGGAGAATTAGAGTACAAGTAAAGGCAAATCCAGTTAAAACAACACAGAATGTGTTTGTGATGGTGAATGGAATGTAACGTTTCAACATAAATATTTTAAGTTTCGTCGCAACATTTACGAGAATAGCTATTTAAGCACGAGCCGAGAAGAACGTATGCACCAGAACTGTGATAACCTACTAAAACAAACACGAGATGCTTTTTTGTAAAAAAGTAGACTGAGTTTAGGCCATAATTTCAGAATACTGGAACATGGTTGAATTTTATTTTTCTACCTCTAATCACTAACCCCCCCCCCCCCCCAAAGTTGTAACATCCAGAAGTAGTATTTACAACTAATGCGCCTGTTAATATTTACTGAATGTGACAGTTCCCAGTCAAAACAGCTAGATGCACTACTACTTCTCAAATTTATCCAAGCTAGGCTAACTAAATTCAGAACCTGATGCCAAAATATTTCCCCTAAACCCCTTTGCTAAGACCTCTTACAACTGGCCATAGGCGCACTGTTTCTGCCACCTTTGACAGTGAGAAAGCAAAAACTAGGCTAAGGCCTTTTACCAGATTTTTCAGCATGCTGATTTTGTAGCTGCTTGTGGAGATTTCCAATTGAGGTTAAATCCTACGTGAGTAAGTTTGAAGTTGAATCACATTATAACGAGGATACTGTAGAGCACTGGACAACTTAGGGCTCGTTTACGCAACGACAGTTTTCTCGCTCACTATCTTTTACTTGATCAATACTAAATCTGATGGCTTCTTCTCGCCTTTACCGGAGTATGCGACTTTCGAGTTGTCTATGCGTATCAGTAACCATGGCAACGACGCAAACGCAAATTTTGTCCTCGTGTCTCGTGACACGGCGTACGATGCTTGCAACGTTTGAGCGACGATTTATGACAACCAGAAAACAATTTTTACTGCAGTTACAAGACGACGGACTGTTTTTTGTATGCCGGCATTCGATGGTTTGTCTTCGATTCGATAGCCACGAAATGGACGCCATGTTGGATTTTGAATTCTCGCTGCGAGAAGCTATTTATTCTACCGACGTTTGATCATTGCTAGAAGCTGTACTTTGAGGGCGAACAGCAAATTTTGGAAATAGCGTGAAATGACAACAATCTTGTAGCAGTGTTTAAAATTACTGTAGCACTTTGTTCTTTATCCGTGTTGTTATTTATAATACATACAATTTGTTATCTATTACCGCATTCATTTAGTAGCAACGGGAAACTAATCATAAATAAAAAACGGTTGACTAGCAAATAGCTTCTGGCGAGCGAGAAAGCCTTTTTTGCGTAAACGCGCCCTTACTCTTTATTCATACATGCAACTTTGAAAGAGGACTATTTTTTTTACTATCTTAGCAATTTTGATTAACCTTGGTTATGGATACAACACTTTTAAGGCTTGATGACCACATTGTTGTCACATGTAATTACGTTGAGGCCACGATGAACGATTTACAATATTACAAATTTTAAGGTTGGTTTACAGCAGCAAAATCTTCGATGAGGCAATATTTTGACAAGTTTTCCAGAATACGTGCTACAATAAAATCTGGAATCGCTACGCCATTAAATCCTGGTTAGCATTATACGAGCACCCATTGCCTTGCAAAATGTTCGTTAGGCTTACGACTGCCATAACTAGTATTAACTAACGCACTAAGAATGGGGAGATCACAAATAATCATGTCTACGCCAAAATGAGTACATAAATAATATCATCACCATAAACATTTGTTTGGTAAAGCTCAAATGGAATAAGTCTATACCTTCTCCCTTGAAGTTTCATTTTCAAATTTGTGAAGCAATTAAAGGCCATGATTTTAAAGCGTAACCATGAATACTTAAAAATTCATAACTTTGTGACCATACACTACAAAGGTTTCCTGGAATTTCAGCGACTGATGGAAGAAATGTTTCCAATATTATTTCCTAATTCTTGTTATCTTTCCCTATGACACATGTGTAAATTAGACCACAGGCCTATGCACAGCTTAGAGACGGGTCATTATTTACGACCAGGGGAGCCGTTTACAAGGCCCTTCTCTCTTCAAGAAGCTAAAAAAAATATCTTGCCCCCCTCCCTCCCCACCTCTCCAACTCAAGATCCAAAAACAATCCAACTCCTCCTTTCAAAAAGCATAAGCTTTACTTATTCTATTGAGGATACCTGTAGACAGGGATGTGGCCTGGGGGGGAGGAGCGGCGACTCCCTCCCACAAATTGCCGAAGAAGACGGCAAGATTATTTTTTTTAGAAATCGAGTTAAAAACAACCTTCTGTCTGTTCAACAATTGTCACAGTTAGCATATTAAACAATAAATGGAAAGGTTTAGGGGTTAACACTAAAATTTCAACAAAAAAAGGGTATCAAAAGTGGGCCAGAATTACCCCTTTCCCTCCCAAAATATCGACCTTAGCCCGGCACTGCTGTAAATGAGTTCTTGTAGTCAAATTGCATTATAAATTAATGGAAGTCTGCACCGACCTGTTCCCAATTACATTGAAAACCTGCTCGTTTCTGAGGAAGGGACAAGGCTGATACATAAATGCTATACACACAATTCTAAAATGTGTTCTTTAAACCCCCTCGTATTGAGATTCATACAGCTAGATAAACTTTGGTATGACTGAATGCAAAGTTCGTAAACATGTCTGTGCCTCTGACAGCGTCAACACTAGCAAGACGAAGAAGCGAACGAGCCAGGAGCCAAGGCGTTTCTAGATTAGAAAAACTATGCAACAATAAGAATTGGCACTAACGAATTAAAACTTTGTGAACTCGTACATTGCGGGTGATCTGGAAGACACTTTGACTGCTGAGCAACAAAACTGTTGTTTTTTTCTGTAGTTTGGCCAGTATTCTAATGTGACAGGGACGAAAAAGTTCTTGACCCTACCCTAAATTTTCTCTTCCCCACCGATAAGTAATGACCGGTCCCACAGTCTGCTAACATTAACTTTGATTATCCGTTTTGCATCATTTGATACTAGGTGTCGAAATTGCTTTGAATTTGGTAGTATTGAGAATTTTGGGTAAATCAATGGATAATCTTAAATATTCAATTGCAGAAGACACAGCCAATCACATGGCCTTTGTGACTAGTATGGCTATGGACACAGTCTACGTCAATACAATTCAAACTTCACGGAAAGGCGTAAACTTATTCTACTTTCAATTACAAAACAGAGCTTTAGAAATGGGGCAGGAGTTGTGAGCTGAACTACTTATGGGTTAATGATTAATTCAAAAAACACGATTGCAGAGGGGAAAATCAGGGAACCAAAACAAGCAGGGAATAAAACCACACTAACATGTATCAATTTCAAATTCATCGAACATGCGCAATAATGCAACGACCATAGGTACAACACCTGATGGCATCAGCAACATCATTTTTCCAACAATTACTCATTTGATAAACATGGATTTTGTTAGCCGCGTCAAAGGTTTGCTCTTCCAAGCTTCTCACGTGCACAAAAAAATATTGTTTTGGATAACTAATCTTGCTAGTTAGGTTTTATTCCCCGACCTCCCACAAAACTTCAAGCTTCTGTGGACATAGTCCTAGGAATCGCACAGACGTTTGATCTGTAGCATACTCTACAATTGAGATCAATGTCTATGAACATATCCCAGACCAAACCGCAAAACAAAGGTCAATTCATGTGTACACTTAAAAACCAAAAATGTGAAAATTATTTTTGCAGAAAAGCTTTGGCCACATATTCACATATCAGTTTAGTCAGTAAGGAGAAGACATAATTAGAAAAGTATGTGATTTTGTATGGATAATTTACCTTATCCAATGGTACAATAGACGTTGCATTTAAGCCTGTATATCTTCCAACACAACAAAGTTTGGCTCACTGGGGATACTACTGCTTTGTACAAACAATGAGGATGGGGTTCACAGACCGACCAAACAGTTTTTTGATCGCTTGCCGTTTTTTGATCAATTAAAATAATTAACAAATATAATCGTCAAAAACTTTCGCTACACTGTATGTCACATGTTCTTGCTTGTCCGTCAATACAAAAAAATCACAAAACAATCCTTTGAAGCTAAACAATTTTTATAAGCAAAATTTCCTTTTTTTAGAGGGTTGATCTGGGATTCGTAGTTAGCTGATTATTTCAACGTTTAAGAATGTTTTTCTTTCATGCTTTAAATTCAACTCAAATGGCTGACCGAACTAGACTTTTCATGAATTCTGAGAAAAAGAAATGAACCAATGAGGAAACTGCATAAAGTGAAACATTCTTAATATCAACTGCTATGAATGACGTTATTAGGCCCGAGTTGTAATAGTCAAACGGTTTCCCGAAATCCGGGTCACGTTACTGCCAGAAATGTTCCGAACTGCAAAATTACTACATTTAGACTTTCTAAACGTTAACGTCATAGATAGTTTGTTTATCAAAACTAAGCTCTCATTCTCATTCTTTCCGACAAATATACTTACATTGCGTTCTTTCAGTGCCCAGCGACTTAAAAAAAGCGGAGGGAAGGAAAAGAAGAGAAAGAGGGAAACAGGAAAACGGGATGAAGGAAGAGACAGGAAAACGGGATGAGGGGAGAGAGAGAGGCGGGAAGCGGCGGCAAGGGTTTAGACATAGGGTACCACAAACGAAACAGGCGGATGAGGAGTTTCTGAAGGAGAAAAAAGACGGGAAAGGGGAAATAAATAAAACAAAAATCAAACAAAGTAATGAAGTAGGAATAATAGAAGATATCGAAGTAGTCGATGTGGTTTAGGCGCAAAATAAGCAAAACATGCAACTTAAAAAAGATCAACTCAATATCAAACAAAAACAAGAAGAAGGGGGGAAAAAAGAAACTTTCAAACAAAGCATTGGCATCGGGTTACAAAGCCCCTGCTACACAGCACACACTACTGTTTTAAAATTGACTACGTCCGCTACCACTACACTACTTTCAACACTACGGCATAATTTCAATCTCAATCCCACCATGCGTCCACACCAGAGTATAGAGGGCGCAGCTACAAACTTGAAGATTTATGAGTCAGCAACACTTTGTGTTTCTACACTCAAGCAACTACAGTACACAGCTTTGTTAAAGAGGTAACCACCACAAGAAAACAACTGCTACTTTCTACAACTACTAATTAGGCTACTCTACAAGTAGAAAATCTACAACACTACAGAACTGGTTGTACATGTAACGCAGCATAGCAGTAAGTGTATAGGGACAGGTACAAGGGCATCTAAGTTCCCTTACTATGCAGAGGGCTTACTGGTAGTTAGTAGATTAGCTAGAATGACATCAGCGTTGCCCATGCTATTCTCGACTTCTACGGCAATCTACCGGCAACAAGTCACGTGTTACAATTAACTACTCTGCAACCGCCACCAAGTGGCAGATTTGGTTACTTGCGAAGAAAAGAGAAAACTCTACTACAGGGTAATATAGTATTA
The DNA here is from genome assembly GCA_023313725.1 of Lithobius niger. Classification (NCBI taxonomy): domain Eukaryota; kingdom Metazoa; phylum Arthropoda; class Chilopoda; order Lithobiomorpha; family Lithobiidae; genus Lithobius; species Lithobius niger. The sequence continues at coordinate 65,415 of JAHWFP010004543.1, forward strand.
CACATGCGAACTTGATCTGAGCTCCATAGAACTAAACAGACGGCACTACAAGATTTAGCAGAAGACAAAAATTGGAAGACGGTCAGGTAATCTGACATTATCACATTCTATGGGGGCCAACCACTGTGGACAACTAAGTAATACAAGACGCCTACGCTAAAACTAAGAAGGGATGCGAAGGATTAATCACAATGATTGTGTGTTGATTGTATTCTTGTGTTCTATTGTAATGGTTAGTACCTAGTATATATTATACAACACAGCTGCTTAACCAGCGACATCATAAACTGACGCAGGTAAAACACAGTATGTGAAATGAGCCCGCTGTGACCTGATTATTTGTGTTAGTCCGTTAAAGTTTTGGAAATTGTTTTAACCCCTTATTCACATTTATGATTTAAATGACGTCATTAAAATCGGGCACTGAGCGGGCTTTATTTCACAAAATTTCTACTCGTTCACTTTTAAGAATAGAATTCACCGTCGACATCAATAAAATTCTACAGCACAACGAGCAGAACAGCAAAAAGTATAACTATGAGTTCTCCATTTAAGAGGCCCTGAATACAATTGGTCTGCACAGCTACACCGCCAGATGATGGTAAACAAAAATAGTAATCTGTAGCCATTTTTTTTCACTACAGGTTCCTGGACCAAACTATTCCCTAAAAATAGGAAAACCACCTCACTTTTATTTTCGTGCACGTAGAGCCTGCAAAAACATATCTCACGTGTTAATATTTAGCAAAAGGCTTTTAATGCGAAAGGCACTAATAAGAACAAAAATGATAACTGAAGTTCGTCAATTACATCCCTAATCACTCACTTCTTGCTTCACACTACGCAACACTAGAATTTAAGCAAGTCCATTGTTGGGTTCTTGCAAATTTTCGATGGTTTTGCACTGCCATCTTCATCAGGCATAATCCTAGAGTCCATCAAATTCAATAACGGACCAACTTCCAAAAATGTGGAAGTTGGTCTGTTAGTGCGTTTGGTGGACTCTAGAATTGTGCATGATGAAGCTGGCAGTGCAAAGGCACCGAAAATTCGCAATAACCCAGCGATGGACTTGTTTTAATTCTGGTGTTGCGTAGTGTGAAGCAAGAAGTAAGAGATTATGTTTGCAAACAAGAGTTACAGGGCGGAACAGGGCGTTTTTAATGAATCCTTAATAATGTCTTTTGCAGCAATCCAGTAGGATTCTAACACATGAAAGAACAGTCAGAAGAACTAGTATGATTCAAGTTTTGAATTCAAATGTACTAGCCGAGCAGCCGCAAGCGGCAAGTGCCTCACTAAACCACTCCTCTTTGCTTGTTTGAATTTTTACCTTCCACCATTATAAATCTGTTTGTGGCTCTGCTCTGGTCAATGATACACTTGCACAAAGAATAGTTTGATCAATTTCTACAACATGCTCTAGATCACATGGATTTAGTAGTGTTCAATATTAATCACGCCTTTATTTCCACCCTAATCCTGCTTAGCTTGAAGTCGTATACTAAATTACAGCTTTTGATGTCTTTACAAACTATCACAAACAGGAAGTCGTCTAACTGTTGTAGCACTTTAAACCTTTAACGCCTATAGGTCCCATGCAAAATCGAACGAAGTTTGAAAATACTGTAAATCGGAACACTTTGATGCACATTTGCAGACTTAATTGTTGTTTCAACTTTGTAAACAACAATATACATTTCTGTTTATAATTGCTATTTTTTTTTTAACAAGCACAAAGCCGGATTGGCTTCACCAAGCTAAAAAGCAGAAACTACTGCTTGTGTGGGGTTCCATTCTACTGAATGTTAGACACACACATTTAAGCCTATTAACGGCAGTTGATCACTTTTTGTCAAAGAATCAGTTTAAGCATTATACTTTTAAAACTCGCTGCAAAAGTGTTCGTTCTTCAACAGTCGTGTCATGTTTTGTAACAAAAAAACATACTTTTAATCTCGAGATACTAAGAAAAACCTACACGCTGAAGTTAGTTATGAGCGTATTAAATCTACTTTCCAGCTACACGCTCGTGACAATCTTGTCACTCGCTCGACCACCAACAGTTGTTTGCCAAATTATCCGTTTTCTAGGTTTGTGTGCGTATTATTCAGGATCTGGCCATGAAAAGAAAGCAATGTCTACACATTTCAACTATAGTTTACCATCACCTAATGGCATGGACGTGCAAACCCACGTATGTTAAGACATTCTCTTAACCAATCATTACATTTTTGGAAATTTGTTTTTTATTTTAAACTTAAAGGCCTTAAAAATGCTCATTAGCCATTTTTAGATTCTCTACTCATTTGTGTTAGACCCACGGTTCAGAACCACACACAAAAATCCTTAGATAGTTTCCCCTCAGTAAAAGAAACCCCACTCTTTCAAAAGCAAGTACCGAAACAGAGGACCATAAACTTTGATATAATATATTTTGATTTTAACCTGTTTAAAACAACAACTTCTCACCTTTACTAGTTCTGCATCATTGTAGCCCACCACCAGAAATACATTTTTTAAAACGGTAATTTAGTTAAAACTTTTTTGCTGCAATGCTTGTGTCAACCAACCTTTGCCATTTCTTGAAAGGAATCGTTTTATAAAAAATGGAAAGTTATTATGTTATTTCTGAGTTACTTGCAAGTGTAAATGTTGCAAGCCAAAAACATTCAGTTTTCACTAACGTACAGGAGGCACTTGTCAACACCATGGAATGGTATTTGGGTAAAATTTCAATAAAAACAGCAATATTTCCGCCGTCGCATGCGAGCCATCTTCAAGCCATTAAAACTAGAAGTGACATACAATCCATGTTCACCTAGAGTCAAAATTACAAGTATAAGCCAGTATAAAAATTTTGATAAATTTTACCAAAATAACGAAGGTGCGTGAAACTAAAAATCAGCGGTCTGCCATTTGCCAGAAGCACGAAATAGAAAGGAAGCAAACCCACACAATTTTCCTACTTTAACCAAATTTAAATTTTAGTGAAAGTACAATTAGTACCCCGTTATCAAAGTACCCATACAATTTTCCTACTTTCATTAAAATTAAAATTTGGTTAAGTAGGAAAACTGTACGAGTATGTTTCCTCCCTATTTCACACTTCCAGGAAACAGCGGCCCTCTCATCGTTAGGTCACACAACTTCGGTTTTTATAGTAATGGGTTTTTCAATACTTGTGTACTAACTTATGCTTAAAATTTTAACTACATGTGACCTCGAATAATTATATCCTTCCAGTTTTAATGCCTTGAAGACGGCTCTCACGAGAGGACTGAAAAATTGCTCTTAGGTTACTTTTCCTGCTTTCGTCTAATGCCGTAATTACAATTTGAATTTAATAGCCCAAGTTAGTTTTACAATACACAAAACTATTTAGTTTCAGGGCCCATCAGATTGAAGTCAAGACATTTTTATTGCCCAAAATTAGTTTTTTGCAACACAAATCGTTAAAAACCGGGACAATCGGATATTTTGTTCAATGTTATACAGGTATGGTTACTGGTTAGTGAAATATTGATAGCGGAAGGCATGGACTCATACATATTAGTTTCTATAACCTCTGCATTAGTAAAATTAACTTTCTCATTTGAATGCAGCTTGCTGGGTCTATACAGATACAGACTACAAAAAAAAATCAGCAAGTTATTAAGATCTTACGACATAATACATCTGACTGTTTACTAGCCTGGCATGGCCAACTGAGCATATCAGTGGTTGACCTTTTTATTAATTTTTTTCATTTATTACTAGTTTTGACTAACTACCCCCATGAACAATGTGGCCTTGCATTAGCTAAAAAAACAATTTAATCCCATAAGGCACCATGCGAGCCAGATTTCAAACCTTATTCATGTCTTTTAACAAGCCGAAATTAATTTAAAAGTGGGATATCATATAAAACAAAGTTGTCGAATTAGGCCCTACGCTATTTTATTTTACTTGTTTTTAACAAAACAGTAAAATTTATTCAAATTGAGTTATATTAGCTACAAGTTTTATCTAGAGTTGGACAGGTTTTAGAGAGTTCTCTGTGCCGGAGGAACTGTCTTAAAAGTCTGACCCCTACTCCGATAATTTTTTGTTCAACTGGTCCAACCAATGAGACTTGGGTATCGTCATTAACCAACGCACACGCTGATTGAATGTAAATTCCCTAGGTCCATTCTTTGGAATTGGCAGGGAATAGCAAGATGGAAGGGCGCAAAAACTCATCAGAATATGCAACTGAGTAGGTTATACAACATTTTGAACTACCATTCAGGTTTGTGGAGATGTTATCTTTTTTAAGTTCTTTCTAATGATGTAACACTTCACCACACCTACCTCTCACTGTAAATTTTAAGGTAGCTCCTTCCCCCTTCCCTCAAAGGGCACACCCAAGTGGGTCCCAGGAAGTCACATTCCTTCGACGTGTGCATTCTTTTTATCAATGCCAAATCCTACAACAACTGGGCAAAACGTTATTGGGGCGACGTCAGAATTTTGACACACTCTCTGTATACACAAATTAGGAACACAATTGCTAGTCTGCCCAATCACAGCCAGAGGGCACCAGGGGTTCCGCTTGCAACATTCTGATCACTTTAATTTCTAGGTAAAAATTACTTTTCACACTTGGTCTAGTTTGGTCTTTCTTACAGAGACTCGTTTTCCATCGCTCGCACGCCGCATGGATAGAGGCCACGTATATATACTGAAAGGGGTGAAACCATCCAAGTCATATTGCAGCACAATCCTTTTTTTTTTAATAATCACTATTGTAGCCACTAGAACTCGTGCGGAACATCTTTATTGTTAACTTGTCTCACGGCTGAAGTCATTATTTGCACCACTACGTTGTCCAGAGCGATCTGAGAAGCTTATCAGACTTTACTATCCCCGTCTAACTTCCGGCAATAGCCAGGGCTTTTACCTCGATGCTAAAATGCTTCTCAGATTGCGCTGGAGAAGGCAGTGGTACAAATAATGACTTTGAACGTGAGGCAAGTTATCAATAAAGGCGTTCAGCGTGAGTTCCAGTGATTATAATAGCGCGTAAGTGTAAAATGTAGTAACGCTCAATACAGGTACAGATTGTTCTACGATACGATTTCTGGCTGCTTTCACCCCTTTCATTTAGCCTGTATATACGCGGCGCGCGAGCGAAGGACGACGAGGCCCTGTAGTCTAACTAGGTATAAAGAGTGCGAAGGCTTTTTACTTTAAAATAAATCATTCATCATGGAAAAGAGGAAACACAAATTTCAAAGTCAGCAAGAATTATCAAGTCCCACTAACAATTTTTCAACACGCATTTAGTCTCTCAGGTGGAAAAATACTATGACATTGCTTGTCTTCATCAGGCTATGGTTAGGAGTTTCTTGTGGGCTGGTCGACATCACAGCTGTCATGTACGTTCAAATTGTGATGTAGACCAGCCTACAAGAAACTCCTCACCACAGCCTTAAAAGGACAAGTGATGTTACAGTCTTTCCCCACATCAGAGACTAAATACTTGTTGAATATTTGCTAGTGTGACTTGATAATTCCAGCTGACTTTTGAAATTTGCGATCAGGCAAATAATCGCTAACGAGAATTACAGACCTAATTATGCAAATATAGCTTTGATTAAAGGACATCTTTCCCTTTAATCCAGAATTCTTTAATTAGAGAAAGCCCACTTTAAGGCGTACGATTCCTTTCAAGAACATAATAAGACGGTTGTGTTGCCGGTATGGTGGTTGAGTCAATACATTTCTGCAATGGGCAAGCTGAACAAAAGCAGCTTGGTTAAAACCGCGCAAAGACAATATGCGAGAGAAAACAAATATTTAAACAAGGAGCCGCTATTATTTCGTCGACTCATTTTCCAAAAGGTCGTCTCCATACACAGTATGTATTTCTAAGCTAGGAAAGTGCCGCTTGAAACGGTAAGGGATTGTCGCTTAATCCCACCAAGCAGTGGAGCATGTTGTCAGGCCAATCCCACAATTCCTTAGCCCAACATGTCGGATGCGAGCAGTTTGATTGACATTCAATTAAGAGAGTGCACCAAAAGAAAAAAAAAGTCGGTACAGCATTTATTACGCTTCTGTAGCTTTTCCCACACAGTATCTGACAGGCGTGGCATATTTTTGTACACCCATGCAGCCTGTGGCCGTTCCGGTGGCTCCTGAAATGGCACTGGAATTACCTGAACTAACATAAAACCTAATTCTCAAAACAGACTTTTTTTTAAAGGTTTCGAACTTAAAACCGATAGCTTTGTCAGAGTAATAGTTGGAATCGAATTTTCAAAATTCAAAGCTGCAGGCAGTTTTTGGGGTACGACAAGCTTAAAACCACTTAAAATTTTCTTCTGGTAGCTAGCTACAGAAAGAATATTTCAAAAATTGCAGTGCGCTACTTAATGATATATATATATATTTGGTAAAGTTGGAATGCCTTTCTTGAAGGCCTTAAATCGGTTGAATTACCTGAACTAACACAGAAGCTTATTTTTCAAAACTTAAAAACTTTAGAACTTAAAAGCCAATAGCTTTGTCAAACCAATAAGCAGAATCTAATTTTCAACATTTAAATATGGCAGGCAGATTTTTGGATGCCACAAGTTTGAACTGTTTAAGTAGCTATAGAAAGAATATTTGTAAAATGTCAATACACTACTAAATGATTATATACTTGGTAAAGATGCAAGTCCCTTCTGAAGGCCTTAATCGGTTGAATTACCTGACCTAACGACAGAAGCTTATTTTCAAAACATTTTATTTTAAAGTTTAGAATTTAAAACTGATAGCTTTGTTAAACTAATAGACAGGAATCCAATTCTCAATATATAAATATGGCAGGCAGTTTTTCGGAATCGGATTCATCAATATTAAACCGCCTAAGTAGCTATAGAAAGAATACTTCTAAAATGCCAATATGCTTTTAAATGGTTACTAATAATTCTGTAAATACCTGTGGCCTTTTGCTGGTACCTTAAAAAATAGCTTCGTGCCTTAGGCTGGGGAAGAAAGAATTAAATATACGGGACACCACCAAAACTAATAAAGAAGTCGTTTTCAGAAGTGCTTAACTAACAAGTTTCATAACTTTTTAAACCGAGAGTGTTTTTTTCTGTGTGCTCGGTCCACAGAATTTAAATCTAAACTTTTCTTCCCGAACATATAGAACGCTTCTAAAATGTCGGAACGATTCTAAATAGTTAATAGTCTAAAGTACATACTATTACTTAACAGTTATTCCACCCAACTGTCACATATTCTGGAAAGGTTATTTTAATTTTTTTTTATTTTTGTAGACAACCACCACGATTTCTTACCATGTACAATGCAGTTTACTATTAATACATACCGGTCTTCCACGGCAGTGACATTACTTGCTAAACACGTACAGTGCAGGGTTTTAATTAAATTTCAGAAAAACTTATGACAAATTCCTTCCAACTCTACTTCCAGTTTTAAATCATGATTATTTTAAGAGTGCTACATCCACGACGCTAAGTTTTATTCTGTAAATTAATTTATGCAAAGCTGTAATTTCTATCAGACAGGTACAGCAGAGGAAAAAATGTAATTATATTTTGATGTCCTAGTTAAATCTTTAAACCATGATATGCTGAAGAGCGTATGATTAAAAGGGCCATCGGCATTTGCAAAGTCGGCTTCCTTGCACAGCGCAAAGTTGTAACACAACCACATCTGTAAATTAATGAAGGCTGCATATTTTAGCAACCAGGGTAAATACCGAACCAACTCAACGTCATGTGAAAAGCTTGTTACCCCACGAAGCCTAACGAGGAGCGGGTAATATTGCTTTACATAAGCAGTAAATGCATAAAAACTATTTTAAGTAATGTCATACTGAGGATTATCTAGTACCGTATATCATTTATTAAACGCCCACCCTACTTAAATGCTTTACGGACAAAATCATGAAAATGCTGAATTAACAACCTCCCACAAATTGTCGTTTTCCTGCGACAAAATTAACTAAAAGCTTCATATGTTTAAAGAAATAAAATGTCACGTCCTTGTCAATAGTAACACCGGTTTGGTTCTGTTACTTTGGTTATCAGTCAGACTTACAAAGAAATCACGCAAAACCAAAAGGATTAAGTAAAACGCTTAATCTTGCAAATTTTCGGTGGACATTTGCTGTCATCTTCTTCAGGCCAAAGTCAAAGACTCCTGCTTTGCTACATCACAACATCAACTGTTATCACTTTTTTGAATTTTCACGTTGTATATCAGTTTTCAGTGGGCCTTGCTCTTGAACGCGTGAGGCTGCCTGTTGTTTTTGGTGTTGCCACCTTGCTTTGGGAGAGTCAGTGGCTTTCCCGAAGCAAGATGGCAGCACCAACAACAACAGGCAGCCTGATGCGATCAAGAGCAAGGCCCACTGAAAACTGACATACAACGCGAAAGTTAAAAAAAAAATAAGTTGGACAGTTGATGTTGTGATGTAGGGAAGTAGGACTCTTTGATTTTGATCTGAAGAAGATGGCAGCAAATGTCCACCGAAAATTTGCAAGATTAAGCGTTTTACTTAATCCTTTTAGTTTTGCATGATTTCTTTGTAAGTCTGAAATTTCTTGTCCCCTTAAACCGTCGCTTTTCTGCTGCAAAATGAACTAAAAGCTTCACAGATTTCACAAAATCAACTTTTTATACAACGCTATTCACGACCAGGAATTCGCGTGCATTTGCACCGACATTTCTCAGAAGTTGGCATCAGGATATGCGTGGACCAATCTCTCCTGGATGAAAGAAGAAGAGCGCTATTGCTGCCGTTTCCGTTTGCAATTGCTTCCAGTCCTACAATTACGAAGGATTGTGCAAGAAATTAGTTTTGCCCATAAATTATGCTCCGATTTTGAAAGAGTGACGACCTAATAAACTATTGTGGAATAAACAAGAATAACAGCATCGCGTGCGTAGATACTAGGATATATCCAGATAATATACATAAATGATAGCATAATTGCTAATTTTTCCGCATTGGAGAAAACACCCTTCCTGGACAGAAGCAAACGTTAGAAAATGGGCAGGTTTATTTTTACGTCTTCTCCCGATTTTTTCCGACTTAATTGGATATGGCATGGGCGTTTAATTAACGATTTACGGAAATCCTTTATTTAAGCCCTGTTCAAGCTCCGCACTCTCACAAGACTAGACCTTATCGTTTGGAAAGCAACGTGCAATGACACACATCACGAAATATACGGTTTACCACACAGTAAAGGCGATGTCTCAAATGAAACAGAGACAAAATAAATAAAAGCAACAACGGCACTTAAAGACACTTTAGCCAACGCACCGCGTAGAGTTTTGACACAAAAGGTGGTTTAGAGGACAATCTCAAAGTTGCGATTCTCACAACAACGATGCAAATCACTAACCAATTTGAATGAAAGAAGTTCAATGAGGTACAAGTTAAAATTTTAAATTCACAACATATAAAAGTGAAATACAAAAGACATGAAAATTAACGCAAACTAATTAATTATACACACGATCATTGTTGAGACTAACAGCAAGCTATGTGAAAGGGAACTACACGTTAGGGCAAAAAAAAATTTAAAAGAGAGTATCGGGGCCCTTACCAGCGACACTTGGGTAGGTCAGGATCGCCCCTCGCCCTGGTCGAGCCCCCCGGAATGCCCCATCGCGGGATGGGCCGAGAACTGCACTGAACCCTGCACCAGAAAGATCCGGTGAGTGAAGTAGGCGAAAACGACAGCTCTGGACCAGGACACCTTAACGATGGACTTTAATTATTGAAAATTCATAAGGATAAAAAGTTACATGCGCTACAGCAAGAAGTAATTTGCTAAGATTAGCTGACATTTGTATCAAAGTCATCAGTAGGCATTATTGCGTTCATCACGCCTGTATTAGAGAGGCGAAAATGCTTCTAATACCGATGTGGATCTATATCTGATTTTGCCCCTAGTTGGCTCAATTTGGAAAACTGCAACAGTTCAAGACACTGGGTTTCAAGTCTGATATTTTTGTATCAGCAAGGGTTGCAACATTTTCTTGTCGAACGTTCAATCAGGAGCCGAAATCTTCTAAGCACAATTTGTGTACGCCAGCAAACCAAGGCCAACATTTTGAAACACAACCAGTAAAAACACTGGCATCAACATTGGCTCAGATCAAATGTGATCGGTATGCCCAACACCAGTTTACAGGTACATCGTTAGTGCGCACCAATGTACTTAGGCAAGACTGCTTAACATGCTCTTAAGATTGTACCTAACATCAGTAAACCAATATCATCTGATCCCTGTAATTTATTAATGATACCGTTCCATCTCTAGTGCATCTTAAGACAGGTCCTTTCAGTTGAGTGAACAGAAGCAGGACGTCGAAAACAAATTATGGATACCAACTAACCTTTTTCGATGCACAAAATGATACTATCACTGCTTGCCCATATTGAACTTGCCATACTGAACTAGTTGTGTGGCATCGACATCTGGTTAGGGATTCAGTTTCGAATTCAGAGTTCGAATATTCATTTCTGTCCTTGACACATCTTCCATTTTAACATAAAGGACAATAAAAATATGCAGTTTTTCCCATAACGGTTGAGCAAATATTAGTCAACAATCTGCATAGATGTTCACGTATTTCCACCTACTTCACGGTTGCAGAACTTCTTTGCACGAGTTTTTTCTAAACACCTGTTTTAACATTTGAAGCATACCAACACAGTTGCGTCATGGATTAGAACGTGAATCTGGCGTTGCGTCAACAGCGTTTAGCTGCCTGACACGCCACCACGTAAAAATGCTGTTGTCACTCATGGTGCACTAAACCTTGGAAGAAAATATTATTAGCAGTGTACCGGTTTACAGGTATTCAGTTAGTTGCCGTACGACTGAAGCGTCAACATTCATAGCACGGCGGGTACAATATTAAAAAAGAAATTCAAAATATGAAGATTTTCTATAAAGAGTTTTCTCCACAAGTATGTAGGGCTGACTTTCTTGCTCACTGCCGTAATTTTAAAATGTGTCATTAAAGCTAGATACGTAAAAAAATATATATATTAAAGTAAAAATGGCATCATTGAAGTCCAGAGCTGTTCACGCCAAACAGAAGTTGAACAAGTGATTCTACATAATTCTTTTACTCATGCACAGTGCGATGGCTAAGTATCTCTAGTCACAACAGAAGCTTGCGACAACGACTAGAAGTAACACCAACAAATATCGGACGACTGTAACCATGCATGGGAAAGGCCCTACAAAACATGCTCACACTGCCTGTTTTCAAGGCGACAACGACGGAAAAATCTAGCAACCACAGCTACGGGATAACCAGACAAGTTGACGTCACACGCTTCGGACCAATAGAATGTGTTTACGTCTGGCCACGACTATCAAGTGAAAATCCTGCGATGTATGATAGTGGCCAATGACAGCAACGAATTATTATACTCAAAGCCAAAGACAACGTACAGTTGCTGTGCAACGAATTGCTTCGTACTTGGGAAAACATTATGTTGTAATTTTGTGCGCTGTATGTTCAAACACTTCACAAACACCGAGTTTGGCAAATTTTCGACGAACAGATAAGTGGAAAATTACTTGCATTCGTCTTCTTTCGGCCTTTTTTAAGCTGTTAGTTTTTGATCACCTACATCATCATAACAACTGCTGTCATCTGCTTTCGAATCCAAATTTTCAGAAATTAGGATCTGAAAGCAGATGACAGCAGTTGTGATAATGATGTACGTAATCAAGAACTAACCACTTAAAAAAGGCTAGAAGAAGACGAACGCGAGTAATTTCCCAGTTATCTGCTCTTCGAAAATTTCCAAACTTTGTGTTTGTGAAGTGTTTGAACATATAGCGTACACAATTCCAACATAACGTATAGTTAACAACTCAATATCCGTTTCTATTAGCAATATTTCTGTGGTGTAGAAATCATTACGACAGTACACATTTTACATAAAATTCAATTGTATATAAAATCAATGAAATAGCCAGACATTTGGTACGTTAAGTAATGCAGAGCCACAATGGCATATAAATGAGGAGACACTTTGACGTTCCGACACTGATATCTGTGTATATAAACACACAATATTGTCATTAGAATGAAAAGCAAAAATATAAACCACAGTCTCACATTTCAGCAACTTCAGGATGGAAAGGGCAGTGTTTACCCCAAAGTGGCACAGTCACATTGATCATGGACACAATACACATGGGTGGCAGCCATTATGTGAGTGATGAACACCAAAGCTGTCACCCACGTTTAACCTCTCCACATTTCAGTGACTGCCGCACTTTAGGGTTTTTCACTACTCGTAACAACTTGAAGTTACCACCATGCGACCTTGTGTTTTATATTTTTACTCCTTACGCTGATGACCACATCGCATGTTTATATGTACAGGTATTGGTGTCAAAATATTAGTGTCTTCTGATTTATGTGTTAAGTGCGTCTGGCTTTTTTTTTTTTTTAGCTTCAATTCAATTCACACGAACCCGATAATAATCTGATGATCACGACAGGTTTTCGTATCAAACAGAAATGAATATTTACTAACCAATTTTGTTTCTTGTTTTGGTCCGCAGCGTGAAACGTCTTTGTGAAACTAACCTATAGCAACTAAATTCCTATTACCTAATATCGTGATTGTTAGCGTACTGTGCTGTAGTGTAGTGTCATGTAGCGCTAAGTGTCTAACTTGCGTGTGTGACCCCACGGCCCAAAATAAACGAAAAAAATAAGGATACGATGATAATGACATTTAGTCACAGAGAATAATTTATTATTTTGTTCCTTTTTTTTGTGACGTAAACTCTTCAGTTTCACAATAAGAATCATCATCATCATCATCAATAATAATATCATCATCATCATCAGCATAATAATATTAATCCATAAAAAATCCATAAAGTAAATAGAGATATTATATTTATATATATATATATTAGAAAAAAATCTTTACAATTTTTTTTCCATAAATACACAATAGACGATTGTTGGCATTTTCAGACAAAAAAAAGAACAATACTGATACATAGACGTCTCATGGCTTCAGTGGCTTATTATTAATTTTTGGCAAGGAAAATAAAAATAAAACTCAAATGTGAAAAAAAATGGCACTTTAACACCCTAACAATCTACTGCTATGCCTGTTACATTGACAACCAGACTTGTAAAAATGGAGTGAACGTGCTGAAAGTTGTGCCTATGTGTTTTTTTTATATGACTCACACTGATTTCTTATTGCTCTTAAACTGGCCCTGGTTATTTATGAATACCCGAACTACGTACGTACAAAGTTTCTACATTACAAAAGACGGGCTTTGCCTTTCTACATTTCTACATCAATCCAACTGGTACAATTACCTATACTCTACAACTATGACGCCATCCGGTCATGAAGAAAATGAAAGCTATCAAGCAATCTGTCTATATACCGGAACCCGCCTCCATGCATTTACGGCGGCCTTATTCTGAAGAACCTCTAGAAGTACTTGACTCATTTTTTTTTAAATGGCCTACGTGTTGCCCACACAAAACTAATTCTTCACAACGGTTGCCAATTTACCACTGCTTGGTCAACCACCACACAAAAACCCAAAAAGCGGGCATGCGGCAATTCAAGTTTAGAAAGTGTAAAAAACAATACGTGATTCAACAACGGTAGTTCTTAAAATAATTAGAACGCAAAAAAATAAACAGAAAACAATGCGGAAAATGCATTGAACAATATACATCAGTCTGTACAACAAAGTTAGCCGCCTTTGAAATATTTTAGCTTTTAAGACCGTCCATTTAGGAACGACCGTTAAAAATAAATACCATTTAGTTAGGTACGGTATGTTGTTTAAGGTAATTAATTTATTAAATTAATTACAGTCATATTGCACACGAATAAAGTCGAATCCATAACCAAAAAATGCTTGTTAGGCATTTTAACAGTTAAAATGTAACGACAAAATAATATTAACAACCACTTCTTTAGCGTATACGTTAAATGAAGGTACGGTAACAAAAATACTTCTTGGAGGGAGCAAAGATAGCGTGTCATAAAAAAATTGTGAACAGAAAACAAAAATTCTGTCAATTCACTTCCATAAAAACAGAAACAAAAAAATAACACCGAACCAACCAACTCAACAGGAAAGCGCTTTGGGCGCGACTGGTGGCAGGTTCTGGCCCTAAAAACCAGGTGTTGATAGCTTTTCATCTCAGCATTATGGCTGAGCATATCTTTAATGTACTACTATACCCGACAAAGAAGAGATATACAAAGAGAGTGGTAAAAACTAACTCTTCTGGAATAACAATGAAACGGTGACGCAAAAACGGACTGTTGATGGCCAAACGTCCGTGTCAACTTGCTTAGTGTCCCTCCTGACTGCCCTGTCACTATGCACGATCGCCCCAGCGGGTTGCAGAGTTTAATGAAACCGCCTGATCCACTCTGTGCTGCCTTGGAGATTACAGAGCGGTGCGATCGCTGTCGTTCAAGGACAAGACTCCATTTTTACAGTTGCAGGGCATGCATATTATATACACTCAGGTTTTCAAGTGGATAGGGGATGCATATCTGCTGCATATTAAGATTCGTACCTGGAAAAGGATAGCCAAACCCTGGATAGCCTGTGTACCCCCGGCCATAGCCGTAAGCAGGGAAGCCGGCTGAAAAAGACAGAAAGGGAAGAGAAAAAAAGAACAAAAGAGAAAAAAATGTCAATTATTACGAGTTAATTACAATGCGACACGGTAATTCAAAACAGCACAACAATATCCAGGTAAGGAGAAAGCAAAGTCAGTGCGTGCCACCATCTTTGGATGCTGCGCTCGCCGACACGGCGACAATGTTTAAGATGTAAAGATTGAATAATAAACCCAAAAATAAAAAAAAGGAAGCAGTTTTCGCAGGTTTTCTACTTAATACTTTCTAACACTGCCAAGTATCTATAAATATTTCATTAATGGGGTAAGGAAAATAATGAAAACCTGATCTCTTGGAACTTTTCGTACGAATGATCTATCATTTTATGTATTTTACCCTATATAAACCTATATTTTACAGGTTTAGGACAGTTCGGGGCTGCAGGAATCTCTCGCATAAACATGGCAGGGTTTCTACTTGCTATATTTCCTGATGTCTCTGCAGTGCCTACACATAGGGAAAAATTACTTTATTTGGTAGCTTAATTTATTTAACCGAGGGACCTAAAGATTACTTAACAAGTACTAGCAGCTAATACAAATTAAACAAACAAAAAAAAAGCACGCACAAATACATGTGGCACCAGCCAGAAGAGTGTCACTGCCCCACCCCTCCCTCCGCCCCAACTATTTCCCCTGGTTGGGCAAACTAATACTGCTACGTAGTGGGGAATCACATGAGGGTTTAGCATACTGTAGTGCTTCTTTCACAAATGGTAACATAATAGGTTTAGAATCCTGTTCAGCACAAATTAGGATAAAAAAATTGCACTTATATTGCTGAGTAGATAGTCAAAATGACAAAATACCGGCAAGTGGCGTTTACAGTGTTTTGAATGATGCGACTAGAGTCATGGAAATTACACATGTCAAAATGGCTTTCTGAAAAATTCTGTAAGATAGTTTCGTCGTGCGTACAGTTCGTTTACCATGCATTTGTTCTATTACGATGTAGTGGACAATATTTGAAAATTTAAGTAGTAATCGAAAAAGAATGGCCTCGTATTGGCGTTTAGGAAATAATGTTTAATCGTTACAGAGTGGACCGAATTCTAACGTTGGGTGTCAATTAAAGATTAATTTATTTCACGGTCTGGACAGTAATGTGGTGGGCATAGTTTAACACTTTCAACTTCACACGAAAGTAGTATCAACATTAAAACGAAAAATCACATTGGCTAAGTAAGTGGCCTAGATTCCGCATCGAATACACGCTAACTATGAAATTCTACACATATATTTTCAGACTTCATTGTCATGGTATTTACCTGAATTTGCTACTTAAGTTCATATAAAACTGTTACCTGCCCATCAACTTACAATTCTGACAATATTTTCTTACGGGTAATCACAACGAAAGAGTGCCTTAGCTATGACAAAAAAAATGCTATGAAATACTGAAATATCCAATTTGGAATAGTTTTGCAGCTCAAAGTGAAGGGACGCATAGGCTTTGCTATGAAGAGCAGTAGGCCAATCACCTGCCAGTATCTTCAAGTCATTCTCGGTTGCAGGTATGCCGGCTGAAAGAGGCAGTTAGCGGAGGGTTAGTGCGGGTTTTTAGCGGGGCAACGTCTTCGGAACGTCCATCCGCCACAAAATTCACATGAAAATTAACATGAAAAACACAAATCTGAACGATAAACACACCAGCGCAAGAGAAATAAGATCTTGCCAGCTCTCAGGAGCCAATTTTTTTTTGTGAATGTAAATGTTATGAACGACCAAAAGAAAAAAAAAATCCAACTTGTCACTACTTGCTAAATTCAAGTTGAGAAATGATAAAGACTAGATTGGATGCAAAGATCTAACCTAGTTATATTTTTTATTACGAAAAAAGGTTTGAGCTAGGAAAATATTTTTGCTACACCAAGGAAACGTGACTAACTCAATTTATGATTTTCCAAGAAACTCAGATTTCCTAGTTAACATCCCTCCTTATTAAGCTTTGATAAACAAGAATGGGTTTACGGATCAAGTGCAAGATTAAATAAAATTGTTCGATTGAAGGATTTACCCTTGTCACTTTTGGGATCTTATCGTAAGATAAGACTTATATGAAATTAGTATTCTCAATAACACAAAACCATGAAACTTGCAGAAAAAAACTGACATGTTCTCATTATTTATTCGATATGAGTCAGATCTCTCCAATCTCTCCAACGAGAGTTCTGTAAGCAAGTAAAAATTTCACAAACATCTACTGGCCAGCTTAAGTGTCCAAAACTTAAGGTACTCGGTAAAGAAAAACGAAACAAGAAAAAATAAAGATTTGAAATTGCGTAGTAGAAGTGTTTGCATACAAATTTTGTGAAGGGTTTTATTACAATTTTTGTTCGGTTATTCTCTCCGAATTTTTCATAAAACTTAACCACAAGGACTAGCTTTCGTAGTGCTCAGGCCTAAAACAACTAAAAAAAAAAAAAAAGAGAGCGAGAGAGATGCCTACCAATTTAAATATTAATACATTTTATTTTCTTTGGTCTTTCATGACAAGGAAAATTAAAAGCCTCTGGGGTTAAATTTTAAACAAGAAATTTAGATTCGAAATATTATTAAATCCGAAATTGTGTTAAATATCATAATTTCTGTTGCGCAGCCAAACTTAAAAATATTACGCCAAGCAGTAGCGTGAAAAAGTTAAGGCACATAAACACAACACATAAAAACATCGTTAAAACTGCAGGTTTGTCTTACTGTCCTGCTGAAACTAATAACCTTGAAAACAAAGGACTGGCAACTACACATTAATTCAAAAGTTCTTAATGGTTAATAATAAACATAAATTCTTGACTGTGAAGTACAAATTAATTAAAATGCTTGCGATATTTTGATAATATTTTGAGGTCTACCGTTTACTTAATGCTTCAACTTTTAACTTATTGCAACTGGCTCAATGAATTGATTGATAAACGACTGACAAGGATACAAACTCTTGATTTCTGATCAAAAGCAAAAGAAAATTAAAATTCTGAAACACACCTCCAATGATGCAATGTTTTTTTTTTTGATTTTACATGGAACATATTGTTTTAAAAAATAAATATATGTATAAAAACTTTGTGCCAATGCCAACCTTAGTAACCAGAAAATTATTTAGAGCACCATCAATCTAACAAATCTAATTACCAACTAGCAAATATCTGAGCTAATAAAGCACAATGTTTTGCATAACTACTTCTATATATATACATAGCCGCCTTCTAAATGTAACAATCAAACTGGCAAATATTTCGTATAGACTTTTAATTAAATACATATACATTTGTTAGAAAAAGAATTCAATTTGAGTTCGGGAGTAAAATGCCATTTTGAAGTAGATTATGTTTTATATATTTATATTGCTAGTGATTCTATTTTCTTGTTACGGCCTTGATGTTACAATACATGTAACCTGAGCAATGTAAAATTAACGCAACAAAAGCCAGGAAATCAACTTCCGACACGAACATCTTGAAATATTAGTGCAGAGTTTTGTTACATATTTAGAAGTCAGCCAATGCACCAAATCATACATACAGAATAAAAATAAAACACATACAAATAAACACTGATTCACCTATATTCATTAATTCATAAATTACTACTCATTAATAGCAGCTCATAATAATCCAATGTAAATTTATTACATCACTACTACTCTAATAACATAAGAGGTAGTGTTGGATTCATCACTAGAATATGAACTTGAAGTCAGTCATGCAAATCGCACGACAAAATTTACAAAATTGTCGCTTTAGGCCAGAAACCGTAAAGGTTAGAAGGTGAAACCCTCGTTAGTGTTACACGATTGTTTCGAATGTTTCGAAAAAATGAATTCTTACAATGTAATTCTGAAATAGTGATAAATCCGGCACCAATTAGTACAGAACCCAGTTATTATAAATATGTTAACACTTTGACTAGAGCTTTTCACATCTGTTAAAATGCATAAAGCAAAGCATTTAAGTCCAGTTCAAGAAAAGCAGTACAGTTAGAAGCAAAGCAAACATTTGTGCAACACCATATTTAATAATGATGAAAATTAAATATTTCAGAACATGTTAAAAGAGTTAAATGGCAGGCCTCAAGGACAACACAACTGAAAATTATCGTACGCCATCGGTATAACGAAGATGACTCGGAGATGTTTACTTAAGATTGAACTTTTTTCATAGATTTTGGTGAAAATTCTGAAGAAGGAGATAGGAGTTTTCCGAAAATTTAATTGTTAAACTGTGTTTGTTCTTCGTTGTTTGTGGTATCGTGTTGTTTTTTGGTGATTACTGAAGATTCTTTCATTTCAAGGTGTATATGCATTTCATTATCTGTAAGTTTGTCCTTGTTGTTACGTACTGTCTTAATATCATTAGTTAAGTTTCAAAATCATATATTATTAAACTTTTATTATGATGATTCGACAAGTTCCCGATTGATTTTGGAATATAAAAATTCAGATAAGATAGTACCGTACATATTATTAGAATGGGATGGCGTGTTAAAATTTCAGTGATTTTAAATCTACTTTCTACTCAGAGGGTAATATTATTACTTCGTTTAATGTAGATGTACTGGTACATTGTTTTTAACCCGGTTGTGAACCTGCACTTTGTTATGTATATTTATAAAATTAATTGCATTTATATTTTCGAGGAAGTTGGATGTGAACAAACCGTCCACATCCAATTTTGATTCTTACTTTTGATTATCATTAGCTGGTTTTATGATTGATCTTACTAAAGATCAGATTGGGAGGATTGTGACACGTGGTGTCAGGGTCCAAAATGGGATAATCATTCATCGATAAATGGATTATACCACAATAATTCTGATTTACTAGTCATATTATGATAATCCAATGTACAGAGTTACCAACATTTTCACATAATTTGCTTAATTTTGATGTCCTCATTTTATGGTTTTCAAGAGCTGCCCTATAGTGGAAACCTTAGGAAACGTACATTAATATCACACCGAATATGTAATGTACGTACACTGTGCTTTTCTTTCTGCTAGAGAATATGTGATACGAGTGTGATATGAGCTTTTACATAGCTTGCACTCAAATGTAGCTCATGCCTTTGTGTCACGCTACTTTGAAGTAATACTTCGAAAGAAGTTTGCCAAACTTCTGGCAGCGCGACACAGCCACTTCCTTGCTGTTCAGTTGGACACACTATGTCTATAACCAGAATGTGCCTACTTATCCGTTTGCGCTGATCGAATAAAGGACTTTTTCGAAGATTTCCATTCTTTTATCCCTTAGGATGAGGATATAGGCCTAACACCCGAAAATGGAAATCCTTTGTTTGAAAAATACGATTCAACTAACGGCCTCAAATCTTCATTCCAGTGATTTTATTAAGAACACTGTAGATTTCATTCACTGTACTCTTTGCTGCAAGAATGCAACTTTACCTTACGTTAACGTTCAATACAGTCCATTAAAAGAGCCACAAGTAACTTGTACTTGGCTTGTCTGCATAGTACAAACCCGTAAATTTGATGGTCAGGAAATTATTGATCTGACTCAGTACCACGTAAAAGCCTGCAGCCTGCAATGATGCTTCAAGATAGATTTTACAGGTTTATTAAAACAAGATTCACGTCATCTATTTTCAATAACTCCCTTTTAACCCACAGCGTGCATGCCTTTAACAGGCGCGCTGGTTGCGAAATTGGCCGTGGCCGAACTTTGTAGAAAAATACTTAGTTTTATGTACTTTAGGGGCAAGTGAAATCTCATTAAACTGTCTTTCAAGTGCCTCGTTGAACATTCAGTCTTTTATCTTAGCATCCAACTTCCAGCGTAGTGCAACTCGGTTGAAATTAACAAGACGGGGGACGCAGCAACTTCGCGATGGCCCCCAGATTAGCCCTATGTGCCACGACACAACAGTTAACGAAATTAATCTGCAGTTTACAACTCGCACGTTGTAAACAACGGGGGCTAATTGCGTTACCCGTTTAACGACAAACTAGTGTCCTCGACGGAAGACAGCTTTGATCCGCGGCTAAGGCTACCGGGTAGTAGAAGGGGTAAGGCAGCAAAGGAAGGGAAGGGGTTGTGCGTCGATGGGGGAAAACCGAGCGCACGTGGCGTTGGCTATCAAGTCGTCACACTCATGCATGGCTGTCGTAATTACATTAATGCTTGATATGGAAATGAGAACTGATTAATGTTATTAAGTTGATATGCAATCTCAGCGAAGTTTGTATTCGTCAACCAAAAGGGTTTTTTTCCTCCTCCTTCCTGCGCAGCGAAACTTCATTAATCAAATTCATTCATCGTCCTTCCGAGTCAGAGCGCATGCGCACAATGATTGAGGACTGAAGGAGGGGAAAGCCATCAGACTTAAGAAAACTTGCCTAGAGATTACAATTTTGGAGATTATATTACAAAGTGTCCGGCACTGCGTAATTTGCACATTTTTTTTGGTGTGCTGGGCTTTCAAGCTGTAAATTTTTAACGTCTTACTATGTAGGATGATTTAACACCAACAATTGCGAGATGGGTACGGCTTTTCCCCTTAATACGTTTATCACCCTCGGGGAGATCAAGAAATAAATCCTTAGCAAAGTTAAATAAGTCGAAACAATGTTTCCGATATTTTATTCGCTTCCTGATACTTTATTACATTAGGGAAAATGTTTTATTAAGTTTGTATATCACTCAGCATTGGCATTTTCTTTTTTAAAACACTGGACTTGCTTTTATGGCGTTTCCAGGCTTTCCTATCTTCGGAAGTTTTAAAAAAATTGTTTGCTGTTAAAATGTCCCGGACTTTGTTTATTATGTAATACTTTCGAAAAACGATATTTTGATTAAACTTAAAAGTTGAACATAGTATATTGTAGACACAACAAACAAATCATGTTATTTTCAAAGATGGATCACAACAGTCGTTGCTGTTGCTAATTTTCGACGAACCAAAGAGAACAAGTCGATATAAAAGTTTGCAACATGTCCGTCTTCTTCAGGAAAGAAAACAAATGTTAGGAGCTTTGAACGCTACATCTGAAGCTCCTGACAATCATCCACCAGCCTGAAGAAGATGGGCGTGTTGAGGACTTTTGTAACACCTTATTCCTTTGGTTCGTCGAGAATTAGCAACAGTTGTGATCAAAACTATGAAAATCGCACAATTTGTTTGTTATGTCATTCTCATAACAACACACCGCATGGCATATTTGCAATTTTGCACACAGTTGATCACCAAAGAGACCTCCCATCAAAATGTATAGCTAGCCAATACAGATAAAAACAGCCTGAGCTAACGCTTTATTTTAGACAAATCCTAGGAAGCAGACACACAATATATACCTTACCTAATTCATCTCCACAGAAGTAAGTACAATTCTATAATAACATAGTTTTGCATGCGATAACATGCGTGTTAACGCTGAAATGGTATTTTGGGTATTCATTTTTTTCATTTTGCATCGTAGACGTTGTTCCATTGACACGCTCTATACAGAATAACTTTTAAAACACATTTGAACGATTTAGACATTTAAAAAAGTTATACTGGAAATCACACAGAAAAGTTTATAAACCGCAATTCTAATTAGACTACTTTTGGCAAGCTTTTCTTTGCATGAAATTGTAGTGCAAAACTGAATCGTGAACAACAGTTTTGAAACATATACACTTGTTCAGGGAAAAAAACCAGAAAGGTTCGATGCTCCGAATACGCAATGAAAAGGCAATCCATTTAAAGCAAGTTCACGATTTTTGTTTTCCTGAAATCTCTCCGAGATTTTTTCCAGGTGCTCCAATGTATGGCTGAACCATAGATTAGAAAGTTAACTAGATATACCGTCTTACTTCTTCCCGTCCTACGCGGAGCTCTGGCGGTA
>JAHWFP010004544.1:0-13362 GCA_023313725.1 Lithobius niger
ATTTTACGCAACTTGAAATCGTGATATGAAACGCCAAGGCAATCACGCCGATTAAAAGCTTAAGATCAAGGATTAAATTTAAAGAATCAGAACATGCTTTCTACGCAATTTTCAAGTTTTTTCAGTTAATTTCTGAGTTTCATTAATTTTAACGTCCCTATTAATCCACAGAATTAAATTGACGTTTGATAACGACTTCCAATATCAAACAGAAATAAACTTAGGCTTAAAACTAGGATAATTTGCGTACGTATATTTTTAATTGTTTTCACAAAAGGACAACCATTTAATCCAAAAAGAATACATTATTTAACATGAAAATGGCAAGCGTTTTTTTTCCCTCCCAACCCATTACAGCATTTTTTCAATGGTACGAAATGATTCACAATTTTTATGTTCTGGTACTATTTCTTGCAAACAGGCGCCATTGTCTAGCAGCAATTTGAACCTAAACATCTAAAGTCATGACTAGGAAACTTTCTGGCCCGTCTTACAACAATAATAGGAGAGTAGACAAAATGGCCGCCAAGCTGGCCCATTTCTTCGAGGTATGTTGGGGTAAGGGCTTCCTTACATATTTAAAAGGCTTGTCATTAGAAATTCGACGCGTCGTCCACTTTAGCATCCGATTCTGCCACCAGTCGCGCTGCGAACACCTCAAAATGGAACTGCTTTAGCGTGCGGACTGAACTGTGAGGGCGCATTTACACAATCACTCGTCTTCGACTTCTCGCAGCTACAAGATAGAAATCATCTGAAATTCCAACATGGCGGCGGTTTTAGCTCTACCGGCTCGCAACAAAGACAGTCAATAATGTGAGTTCCGAAGCGACTGGAAAAATCGTTTCGTCAGGAGAAATTCTCTATCTTATTGTCACGGATTATGAGACTGAAAGGATACACTCAAACGATGTCGGATTTAGCTAATCCAGGTAGCGTTGTTACCATGGCAACGCCTCATCTGACATCACGATTCAGATCTAGTCACGAGAACGCTAAGGCGAGTCGTTGGGTCAACGCGCCCTGAGAGGCACTCGGGACGCGTGATATACGCGAATTTTAAACTTAAAACGTTGCATTGACACCAAATAATTAAAGTTTAACGACAATGGCTTTTTGCTACGTACCCATTTGTTCACTCGGCGTCAAAACAAAGCACCCGGATGTTTAATTTCATGAATTTCAACCAGACGAAGAATCAAGGTAATACGTTTGTATCGTTCTGTGCATTATACGTTACGGCGTTTTCCGTTCTCATTAAAAATGTGTTAAACGATCGTTGGACGTAGCAATAAATCGTCCCAAGGCTTCAAGGATAGTCATCGTTACCTTAAAATAATGTTCGTTTAGTGCTGCAACACAGGGAAAAATAATAATGAGAAGATTACCGCGTTCTGTGCATCCCGCTAACACTAACTAATCAACGCCATGAAACGTGCGCTTTCATACCACCTCGCGGCAGTTTCTGACGGTCCTGGACAACGCGGCTTGCATGCTACGTGAAACCGAGCGTTAAGCCTTATTACATATAAGGAAGCTGTGGTTGGAGAATTGGCCAATCAATTCGCATCGGTGAAGCTTTGATTGGGGGGTCGCGACATCTATTGGTTGCTAGTGGCGGTTTTCAAAATAACAATTTAAATTGTACGTTTGTGTGGCAAATTTTTATTTATTATCTGCTATATAGTACCACGAGTCCTTCTATGAAGTCGATAATTTGTGTGTTTTAGCACGAAACTCCTATCCAGATTTAATTTCCCGAGACCGAAGATCGACGGAAATTTGTTGGAAAGGAGTTGAGTGCTAAAACGCACAAATTTATCGATTTCATAGAAGCACGAGTAGAATTCGGTTAGAGAATTTTTAATGTTTTTTTTCCGCAAAACGATTCTCCGAAGTGATTTCGTTTTAGGGTTTCACTTTCGATTTGCAGGGGAATTCTCACTGTAAGTCGGTTGTGATTGGGCGAATTTAGTACACGATCAAGTGAGCAAATTTCGGTCAGGGACATTCTCAGTGTAATTCGGTTTCGCTTTCGATTTGCCGGGGTATTTTCAGTGTAAGTCGAGCATGGTCCTCGTTTGGCGAAAGAAAACAAAAATTCTCTATAAAAGTAGTTTGAAATAGTTCTTAAAGTTATCACTCAGCCACAGTTAAGAAATTTCTCTGCCCTAGGAATAAATAGCGACACGTTCGTGAGCCCAGAAAGTGTTTCGAAGGAAGGAACGTTAGCATTCAATTAACTGTTAAGTCGCCTTCGGTTGACAGAAAGCTGCAACAGGACAAATCAATCGGATCATTAGCGCTTTCGGTGGCCATATTGTCAAATCTAGTCGCGTGTGCTATTTTTCATCCGAAATCCAGCCGGCATTGTATAGTAGGGGCCTGGTAAACTTCTCATTCTTTCTTAGCGTACGCAAAGCCAAAGGTCGATCTTGGATCAGTAAGCTTAGCTTTGGTATTAATAATGCCCACAGACAAGCCAATGACTCAGAATCTGTACACGTGCAACCAATATAGAGTGAGCCATTAGGTGTTGGGTAGGACGCATCATCATTCCCGGCGAAGGATGTTTCAGTATAGTTTGAGAGGTATAGTTTTGTGCACACGCAGCGCCCTCAGAACACGACGGAGCTTATCTTCAAATGACTACCTCTACATATCACCAACTTCGACATTATCTGGTATGATCTGTTACTTACAACGTTGTTCACGCTGATTGCTGGAAGAGAAAACAGAGAAAATAATGTCGCCATTCTTAATTTACACCCCAAACGAACATTTGACAACGAGAGGCTCGTTTATACCACGCGCCATGGCTGTTTGCTGTGACGTGCATATCACGCGACTGGGCTAGTCCAATCCGACGGCCAAACAGCCGTTGTTCTCGTTCGTCATTGGCTAACGCATGGTGACGTCACGGCAAACAGCCATTGCGCATGGTTTAGAATGGCCGAGGCTCCAAGTTTAAACCAAATGAGGAGTATCTACACAGGCTTCATTTCCAGTCTTAAAGGTGCTTTATTGACCGAATGACATGCTGCAGCTTCTAGCGCCGTCCACCATTATTTAGTTCTATTTAGCACTTGATTTCAACAAGCGAAGGAATGCGCAAAGAAATTTCTTTTTTTACACAACAAATACGCCGCGTGTCTCCTTAATTAGTGACTGTAAAGTTGGTGCGCCCACGTGTGCCAGGGAACAAGCGGTCACGGTTTATTATATCACTGTCACTAGATGGCGCCCACGTAGCAGTTAGAAATCTGCGTTTCAAAACGGTCGATACATAAAAAAAAAAAAGCGCCCGTGATTACGTAAGGCTTAACTTTACGGATTGTTCCCTGGTGCACGTGGATGCGCCATCTTTACACTCACTAATTAAGGAGTTACGTGGCCTTTTTGTTGTTTAAAAAGGAATTTATTTGTTTGTACCTTCGCTTGCCAAAAGTAGGGGCTAGACAGAACTAGATATCGGCAAATGGCTATATATGCTGTACCCTGTCATTTGGTGGCAATCTCCCTTTAACGGTCGCAAGTTAGTGGGCCTCTAGTGAGGGCTTTCGGTAGCAACACCTGCCGAAATGCCAAGTCCCCCGCGCATTCTGTCTTTGCTTTTAATCAGCGCTGCAGACGCGCCACGAACCCTCCACGCGAATTGCATCTAGGACGATATAACAGCAAACATTATACCGGACAACCAGATTCACGATTTAAGGCGGTCCAGCTGTGAAACTTCGGCTTAGAGACTTTGGGATGGCAGCCGCCATTATACCTACGATGATATGTTGTAGAGGTTTGGGAGGTGGGCGACCCTAACATGAATTATCTAAAGTATGGGGCTAAGGTTTAATGTACAAGAATTTAGTAATGAATAGACACTTGGTTGGGTTCAGTTGTTTATGTTTGACAGATGTTAATTGTTCTACATTAGCTGAGCCCGCCACGTCTTAAGCCAGATAACCTATAAATTATGTGATGAATGGTGGGTGATAAAATGAATAACTGGGGCGTGATGCCTTAAATTGGGTCGAGGACTGGGACAATTGGGTAGGAACAATATTAATAACTTCTAGTTAATTCGCCAAAAGCTGTTTACCATATTAATGGAGGATTGGGATCGAATGAGGGCTTGGTTTAACAATATAACAATGTTGACAAGGCAATTTCTTGAGCTTAACAATAGGTTCGATCTCACGATACATTATAGCATGAAAATGCAGCAAGCGAAATCAAGCATAGCTTAGAAGCAGGTCACACTGAGATATCCACCCAAGCTTTGCTCAAGATGCTGGGTCATTAGTCCCAGCATCACATCGCCCAATACTGACGTACATGTAGGAGCTGAGGCCGGACGAGCCAATACAATGTGGTAAGCAAGCAATTCAATTTCCGCCATTGAGAACCTTAGTCCGAGGAGAAAGGTAACACTCGCATGGCGTCAAATGAACTGTAAAACGGTTTCCTAAATATTTACCTTTACAGGCAATCGTTTGAACAAATATTCCATTAGCTATTTAATTTTAGAAATTGATGCCTGCATCGTTTTAAAGATGTGCATCGTTTTCATATTTGCAGCAACCTTCCTTTAATAAAATTTGGGTTGCCTTCGTCGCACAACCCGGAAGTGATTACGGCAGGAATGATGAATTATGAGATGTGAATCTCACATTTCTCAGCCAGGCGAGAGCAGAAGCGAGTTTGGTGGCACTCACGCTATGGGCGCCGACATGTTGCTTCTGTTTTTAAAATTGTTTTAATCTGAAACTGCTGTTACGCTCTTTACAGGCAGTTACAATAATTTTGTAAATAAAATCAATAAATTGTTACAAGGTGCCGGCCAAGCACCGGAAGGAGTCCAGAAAGCTCAAATTTGGAATGCTTTGTCTCTAGTATAGTTCCGACCCCCTAGTTGCACACTAGACGAGCAGGGACGACTGTTATGAAGTCGCATCTTCCAAAGGGTGTAACAATTAAATAGGATATTTCCCTAATGGAATACAGTCATTTACAAGCGAGGAGTAGTTTACGAGGAAAGAAAATTTGTGTCCATTGACCCCTGGCGCATTATCAATTTACAAACAAGTTTTGAGGTAGTTCGGTGAAGACGGATTTGAGTAGGGGAACAATTAATATTTGAATTTGGTACATATTACGGAAGCTGATGTCCTTTGCCGTTTTGTCCTTTGGATGCGATGCAGAACTATAGCCTACCCCGAATTGACAAATTCACGTTTTAATCCATGCCCATATTTAACTAATTAGGCCTACATTTTTAGCATCAGGCCCATATTTACCTAATTAGGGCTATATGTTTAGCATTAGGGCCATTTCTGTGTGATTAGGCCCATATTTAACTAATTAGACCTAAATTTCGAGTATTAGGCCTATTTTTTTTGTTTGATCCATTTTTAACTAATACGGTCTATATGTTTAGTATAAAGCCCATTTCTGTGTGATTTGGGCCATATATAGCTAATTTGATTTACGTTTTTACCATTTTGGCCTAGTTTTGTCATCTTATGCCCACATTTAACTAATTAGATCTGTATTGTTTAGCATTAAGCCCATTTGGGTAACGTTAATTTAGCCTGCAACTGTGTATGATGAAGCATTGATGAATTTATAATCTAAAATTTATGGAATTTAACGTAAGAGTTGGTCCAAACCCTATAGAGAGATGTATGTTTACCATCATCTACTGCATTTAACAAGCGTTGTTGGATGTCTCGTGACGTCAGAGCCTTCTTCGTACAAAGGGGAAAAAATACGCAGTAAAGATTAAACGTTTCGCCAAGAACAGAAAAAGAAAAACATTAACGTAACCAGTCAGAGTAAAAGGAGATGCCGACAAAGCAGCACAGAATAAAAGAATAATGCTTTCAGGTGATGGTTTGTGTTTCTCGATAAGAAAGCAGTCGAGAAAGCAAAAGAATAGAGAAAGAGAGAGAGAGAGCTCAACGCGAAGTCATTAGTTAATGTAGTCTCTTTTCGTTCCTTCTTTACGTCCATGTTGTATTCTTGCGTGGTGCACGGATCCAGAATTTTCGTCGTCGAGTTTGCAAAGCACGTTCAGGCACTTTTTCATGCATCTTGTCATGTGTTGCTAATACGGGTCGACCTTCAACTCGTCTTTTCGAACGAAGTTTGTAACTCAAGTAGAGATGAAGTCTTGAACTGCAGGGTGTCTTTCCACTCTTAAAGGAGCCTGCCTTTTCACAGTTTTTACTCCTAAATGCAGCACCGTAGAACCTTCATGCGATTATAAAGGAAACAAACCCTATCATTCCCTTCGCTCACTTTATTGGCGTCCATCCATGCTTAATGTAATTTCTTTGATTTCAAGAGCATCGCAAAATCATGTGCTGATAATTTCGATGTAAACTAATTGTAATTATTGCTCACAGTTCGTCCATCACATTCCTAAGCGCGCCTTTAAAAAACATTTAAAAATATTAAAAATTCATGGCAGTGTCTGCCGAGTCACCAAATCCCTAAAAACAAACCAGTTCAGGCATAGTCCAGAACTAAACTTAAAAAATTTGAAAAATGTTTACATACTAATTGACACTCAACTTCCAGGCGCCCATCTGGCAACACGTATCAATTGGTATGTACAAATTTTTTTAATTTTTTTATGTTTTAGGCTTGGAGTATGTCTGAACTGGTTCGTTTTTATGGATTTGGTGACTCGGCAGATACTGCCACGAATTTTTAGAAGTTTTAAATGTTTTATTTTCGCCTGAAGACGAGAGGTTGACCTCCCGAAACGTAGTGTCCTCTTTTTTCCTTGTGCATGATACTGGCTGTAACTTCTTCTTATCTGCTAAAAGTGCTGAAACTACTCAATTTTAATTTCTATGGGTCGGTTCTGCCAACTCTAATGCCTGACGACACAATTTAAACAAAACACACCTTTTAAATTTGACTCATCGTAATAGGCAGAAATAACACCCAAGGTCATTCTCATCTCTTCCTCTCTTCCTCCACTTCCCGGTTTACTTTTTTAAATTTCCAGCGGATCTCTTATTTTCTTTCACTCTTTTATTCCGTTTTCTTCAATCGACCGTTATTTGCTTTCCAAAACGCGCCCAAGGCATAGAAAAACAGCTTCACCGAACTTCCATCTTCTTTCGCCAAACGAAAGGGACGTTGTACGAAAATGGGAACCCCAGGGGGTTGGGGGGTCGGAGGGGAGGAGAGGTGGATGGAGTGAGTTAGGTTAGTGTGCGGGGAGAAGGGGTTGGGGTCGGGGAGCTACTTCATCTTTAAGAAGGGCTTAAAAAAAGGAACAACGGCTGTTTTTTTTTCCATCGTGTCCCTTTACCCGTTTCAACGCTGAGTACATCGATTGCGCGCGAGAAGCCGGAGTAAACTTCCCTGTGGAGAGAATGCCAATACAAGACCTCGTCGCCATTGTTGAAACAGGTTGGGGGGTGTGGTTGGATAAGGAAAGGGGTGGGTGGGGTGCGGTCGGGGGAGACGTAGAAGAAAACCCTCTTCCGATTTTTTCTGCTACAGGCCACTGGTTCATCGATTTCGATTACTTTTCCATCAAGAGCATAAATATAGATTTATTGATCGGGCGTGCGTGCAGAAGAAGTGATTCGTTTCGTTTTGAGGCACGACGTGAGATGCAACCTCGAGGAGTGCCTTCCCGCGCGCCTGCGCCAGTACAAGCCCATCTGAGTGTTTCGGACTTTCGTTGGTTGTTGCGTGTTGTCTCTGCCTCTATCCTAACTTATTTCTTTCGGGATTCCCACCCCTACCCCCACCTCCCAATACAAGGAGTGGTTAATGTGTTTTGTTTTGGACTAAGGAATGGGATGGCAGAAATGTAATTCAGAAAAAAATGTTGTATGCAAAGAGGACAAAATTGTGAGGACGAGAAATTGTGATAAGAAGACAATAAATATACCGTAAACTGCCGATTAAAAGCCCATGGGCTATTAAAATTTATTCGATAAAAAATTCGGGGTCGGTCGTGTTTTGGACTAGGGTATGGGATGGCAGAAATGTAATTCAGAAAAAAAAATGTGGTATGCAAAGAGGACAAAACTGCAATGACAAGAAACCGAGCTACAGATAAGAAGACAATAACTAGGGGCGTCATCACTTCCACTGTCAACATAATGGACCGGTCTCCGCTTTCGTGCCGCTTGACCAAAAAGGGTCGACCCTTGAAAGTAGTGATCTTAGCTGATGCCAGGATCAGTCTTGTTTGATTATAGTGATAACATTCAACCAGGAAAAGGCTGCCAGAGTAGCTGGGCCAAATCCACCAATAAAACTGAAAATTTTACGTTCTAATTTCTAAACAATAAGAAACAGCTGATTGGGGTTTGGACCATTGGAAAGCTGGTGAAAAAAACCTTCCAAATAAATGTACCGTAAACTGCCTATATCAAAAGCCCATGGGCTATTAAAATTAATTCGATTAAAAAATAGCGGATGGACCGTAACAAAGTCGATTTCTATATCTGTCCAGGGAGTGTATTTTTAAGATAAGATATAATTTATTACCGTACAAATTGGAATCAGGAAGGAATGGCTATTATTCACTAACACCTGTCCTAAAAAGATTTTAAGTTTACAAAAATATTTAAACTACAAAGAAAACTAAATAAGAGACATGATAATGCATGTAATAAATACGCTATTAAAAATACCGTAACTATTAAAAATATTAAAAATATATGCCACTATTAACAATCAAAAACACTTCAAAAACAAATAACAATATTTTTTAAATCACGCTTAAAACGTTGAAGGCTAGTTGAGGTTACTACTTCCGGTGGAAGGCTGTTCCACAGTTTTACCACACAGTTTGAAAAGGAATACTTTGTCCAGCCCTTTATTTTTACCGCTTTTACAGATAGTCTGAATAAATGTGTCCGGGTTTATTTGTTACCGCGAATTTAAAAAAGCCCGTATTCATCATCAACGAGCCTGTGCAAGATGGATCGTAGTTCTAGTGATTTGAGACTCAAGCGATTCAAACATTGTCTGTGAAACAAATTGTAGCAGCCTCGAAGATGCTTTTTTTCATTTGTCCAAGAATTTAATTTATTAGTTTACCAGCTTGGTTAGTTTGCTTTATGTCTGAAGCTTTTAGTCAATTTTGGTGCAGAAAATCTGCGATTTAAGGGATGAAACATTATATCCTTGAATGTATGAATTACTTTTGGTCAATTTCTAGTACAAAAAATTATGATCTAAAATGCCTTAAGGTCAAAAATCGTGAAATAACTTAGTTGTAACACCCCCCCCCCCCCCGCCCCACCTTAAAATTTTAAGGGGTATGGCTATAGCTTTGCCGGGGAATGGCCACTAAACTAACTGGCCCACTCTACGACCATATTAGGGGTAAACAAAATGGCCGCCACATCTGGTTCATTTCGTCGAGGTCTGTTCTTCGAGGTAGCAACTTTGTACGCTGCGAGGCGACATCTATTGGTGGCTAGTGGCGGTTTTCGAAATAATAATTTAAATTTTTAGGTAGATTTTGGTGGCAAATTTTTTAATAATTATACGAGTATTTTTAAATGGTGTTTAAAAATATCACTCAGCCACAGTTAAGCTATTTCACTGCGTTTGCAAAAAAAAGCAACACATTCGTTCGTTGGCAGTTTGTACGGTGGGTGTCGCCCTCGGTTGACAAAACGCGGCAACTCAATCGTGACAGCGGCACTTTCGGCGGCCATATTGCCAACCCAGTCTCGTAATGCTATTTTTCATTCAAGATCCGGCCAGTACTGTAGATAGCCCTGGCCGGGGCTGTTAACAGGTGATTAGGGGAAGGATACCAAATTTATACCGCTAACTACCTACCGCATACGAAGATGTATGAAAACATACTTCAATCACAAAAGAAAAAGGATGAGGGCACCCTAATCACAAAATCCAGAACAACAAAAATAAGCAAGGACAGTGTTCTGGTCGCAACAGAAAGGCATTTAAGGCTGCAGTCATTAATCAGTCTCTTAAACGCGTTCACCGAGGAAGCCGAGACAATGCAGTCACTAAGTGAATTTCACACTGGTACCACTCTAAGGAAAAAGAACAACTTACTACAGTTAAATTTAAATTTGTGGATCACGAGCTTGAGGCATTTTTCCCTGGTACGAATGTTGGTACTGAATTCAAACAGCGGCAGATCTTGTAGGAGTAACCCGTGGCCGTCGACAATCTTAAATGTCAGGACCAAGTCTGCCTTTTAATCTTCTCAGCTCAAGTGAGCCAAGCCCAAGTATCCTGAGGCGTTTGCAAATAGGATAGTTTATTCAAACCAAGCAGAGTCTTTGTACGCCTCCGTACAGACACAATTTGGTCAATGTCTTTCAAGAGACTGGGTGACCAAACCTGGCTTGCATATTTAACAAGTGGGCGGACAAATACTTTAGAAGCCCAATGTTTGGTTTTCAATTTGCCCGAAATGTTGTGTCATTTTGGACCTTTGTGCACATTTTGGGGTTTTTATTCACTTCAACTACCAATTATTCTGCCTTTCTTCAATCCAACTTCAGATGACACCCCCTCAAACACCGGGGAGAATGTTTCTTTTGCTAGCTGGTTGTCAAACGCTTTTCCTGACTCTGTGGTGCTGGCTCCTTCACTTATATTCTTTTAAAATCACTGACTTGACCGCCATTTTTCGTATTTTTCATAGTCTTGCGTTGGGGGGGGGGGACGCAAAATGATCTTTGCTGGTGCCGTCTTCTTTCTTGTTCTATTCTATATTTTTCAAATAAAATTAGGAAGGGGAACACAGCAAAGTCGTCTCTGACAGACGTGGTACCCCACAAATGCAATAAAACACACTTGATTTTAAATTTTCAGCCGGTTTATTTCGGCTTGATCACAAACAGCGAAAATAAAAGGAATAAGCGAGCGAAAGCTCAAGTTAAAAACAGGGGGCCGCCATCTTGAGTATGATGTCATAATGACAAGGCCGAAATAAACCGGTTGAAAATTTAAAATCAAGTGTGTTTTATTGCATTTGTGGGGTACCACGTCTGTCAGAGACGGCTTTACTGTGTTCCTCCCCGACCCACAAATTAATTTCGTTCTAGGAAGGAGGGGGGGGGGGATTGAGGCTTAATGGCGCGTCGACAACTTGGTCATTAGCGCCAACCTCAGCTCAGTGCAGCGGTCCGGGTTGCCACTGCACCACACATTACAGAGATGTTATTCAAACCCCTAATCTAAATCTTGTCTAGGAAGGGGAGTTTGAGGATTTTAACTCGCCAATATCAAAATTATTCAAACGATTAACATGTGAGGGGAAAGTAGTTACTCCTGAAAGGGTTTCCTGATAAAAACGGACTCGTAGGTCATAAAAGCAGTTTTTAAATTTTCAGCACATACACAGAAATTGAGTGTCTTATTCACAAACAAAAGGTAACTTTGGAACTCCCGTTTTTCGAATTTAACTTGTTCACTAAGACTCGCGGTAACTGTTTGAAGCTCGTCTTTCCAAGATTTCGTCTGAATTCCCAGAAATCCTTCTTCGCTCTGAGAGTGGTACCTGTTTGGAACTCTCTTGCTGATTCATTGGTTACCGCCCCAACGCTGAATTCCTTCTAGACACGTCTAACTACCTTTATCCTTCGTCCTTTCCTTCTGTGCCCCAAGCATTAGTCTTTGCAAACCTAAAGCATTTTTTAATCTGGGTCTGCAGTTAGTGGTTCGGCGACGAATTCTTACACCTCCGTTCCGCCCTCTGTGTGCGGATCAAATGTAATATTATTATTATTAAAATTAAAGGTAAAATACCGTAAAGAAAGGGGCGAACCTTGTAAAACCTAGCTGGGTGCTGCCATGTCGTGAGGTTTTGTCACCTCACAACATGGCGGCACCCAGCTAGGTTT
The DNA here is from genome assembly GCA_023313725.1 of Lithobius niger. Classification (NCBI taxonomy): domain Eukaryota; kingdom Metazoa; phylum Arthropoda; class Chilopoda; order Lithobiomorpha; family Lithobiidae; genus Lithobius; species Lithobius niger. The sequence goes on from JAHWFP010004544.1 coordinate 11,868, forward strand.
TACAGGGATGGTCCCTTCCTTTACCTTGTTTTTACCGTTTTGTTTGTGAACAAGGCACACAATTTTTGTGTAAGTGCTGAAGATTTAAACACTGCATGCTTTGTTCGACCAGTGAGTCCGATTTTGTTGGGAAACTCCTTGAGGAGTAACAAGAGTATTCATAAATCATGAATCAATGAGAGCTATTATCATTATCGGTGGAGAGATATGGTAAGGGGTAAATTAACCCAGGGGAAAGCGAAACCCCAAACCCAGGTGGTCGAACCCTGGGGGTTTTGGGGAAATCCCCAGGTATTTTGAAAAGTTAAAAGTGGTGAGATATGCTCTTGTGCAAGTGGAGGGAATAGAACACCTGTGGTTTCAGTTAAAACACCCTTGGATGCATAACTCACTACATCATTTTCCCCTGGGATATTAGAGGGTGGAATATTTTCCCTAGAGGTTTCTACTCTATAATTCCCTGGGGGTTCAGAACAAAATCCCTGGGTTCGACCACCTCGACTTTTCCCTCCCCTTCTGTTTTTCCCCTGACCATAGCTCACCTTTTTGCAACCCCAGGGTTTTTTCACCCAGGGAAAACGAAAACCCCGGACCATATCTCTCCACTGTATCAAGACAAATTATTCTGAAATCAATGTACAAGTAAAAATATATATTATATAGATAACACTAAAACGAGACCTAAAAACTCGTCTTTTCCCTTATTGGTTGGAGATCATGAAATTCAACTCGTGCGTCAACCGTAGGCTATGGGTTGTCGAACTCTTCTTCGTCTTTTTGTCTTTGTCGAACGAACTCCACGGCAATAAGTGCCAAGAACTTTCTCGCCTCGCAGCCACTGCCAAGGGCAATTAAGCGTCATCAAATGTGGAATCCGAAAGCTCGACTAATCGGGAATTAGATTGCGTCCTCAAGCTCCTTGTGGTAGCCCACATCATTACGGACAATTCCAAGTGCAGACCGAGAATTTACAAAATCCGGAGTCGTTCTGTTGGCTTTTATGTTCGCTCATTTTTACTTTCTCTCTCCTGAACGCTTGACTAGATGCATCGTCATGCTGCTCCGTATTTTTCCAACTGGTTCTAATATAAAATGTGTTACAAAGTAATTTATTACCGAGGAAGAAACACAGTGGAGCCAACAGTGTCAACAGCTAAGAATGACAAGTGAACAGCAATTATGACAAACAAATTCACTCGTTATCATGAGTGATTGATCCTGGGTCTTTGCATTGGGCACGTAACGCACAAGACTACTAACTAGACACCCCTTAGATCGTTGATATCTTGCCATATCAAGGACTTATGTAAACCTCAGAAAAATTTCTCTATGTTAAACGTAAAGCTTTGAAAACCTACAGTTTCTTCCAAAATTGACATGGACCAACTAAAATTCGGTATTTGGGCGTCGTGTCATAACTATTTTACTGCATTTAAAATTTTAATGACTGCAGTCGAGCTATTTGGTCTCCACAGCATGGCCATTGCTTATTGTT
>JAHWFP010004544.1:14894-43944 GCA_023313725.1 Lithobius niger
GTGGATTTTTTTTTTTTTTTTTTTTTTTATTATTATTAAAGAAAGAAAGATGCCACGAAGTGAGCAAACACTTATTAGTGGCAACATTACAATACAATCCATCAACAAAATAATATACATTTCTAGCAATTTAAAAAACAAAACCATCAGAACCATAAACTATATTGTATAATTTGGTACTTCTCCTTTCTAGTACCTTATAGCCCTCTTTATACAGTTCTATTCAAAAATGTATGTCAGAAACGATCATTTTAGCCATTTTTCAATTTTATTTTTAAACCCTATACAACTTCTCAACTAATAACTCTGAATCAAAAACCCCTCAATTCATTTATTTATCCCCATCAATATAATTAATCCCGTAGTTTTTCATTTTTTCTTAAGTTCATTATATCCTTTAATTGTTTTTAATGTGTTTGGTATTTTATTGAAGTTTTTCACAGAATTATATACAGTCGTCATTTTTCCGTATTTATTGGACCATAAAGGTAGGAATAAATGGTCTTTTCTAAGTTTCGATTTCGCTTTTTGATTTTGAAGTAAATTTGTTAATGGAAAAAAATTTCTTATTGTTATCGTATAATTGCACAGATTTTTTACATTAAGTATTTTATGTCTATCTCTGATTTCCTTCACGTTATTATTTGAATTGATGAGCGAGCAAAGCTAGGGATGTCAACGTCAAATAAAAATTTTCATCGCGTTTTTCGCTTTGCTCTCTCAATCTTCCATTTAGCGCTACTTTCGCTTTCTTAGGAGCTACATCGCTGGACGAATAGACGACAGACGTACAGTTCCGGTCAAAAAAACCGCCTTTTTTCGTTATATCGAGGGTCATAATAACGACCATGGAGAAATACAGTTATCTCGGGAACTACTAAACGGATTTTCATGAAAGAAAGACTGAAATACTTATTAGATTGTTTACTGTATTTTTACCCTTATTAAATACTACGTTAACTGGCTGAAATAATTGGCCGAGCGAGAAAAACTTGATGATATCTCGAAAACTAATGGAAGGATTTTCATGAAACAAAGACTGAATTGCATATAATATTTTGCTGCTTAATATTGCATGCCATACGTATAGAAATATAGCATATTTCATAACAATTAATCCAGTTTTTGTTTTATTCAATTCTATCCAGTAGTTTATGAGATATATTATTAGTTATTAACTCGTGTTACTCGCTCGGCCAATTATATTTGGCTACTTACCATTAGATGTAAGACGTACAGAAATATAGCTGATATCATAATAAGCAACCCAGTTTTTGTTTCATTCAATTCTGTCCAGTAGTTTTTTAGATATCAACATTTTCGTTCAGAGTCACATACATTAATCCTGCAACATTTTCCGTATAACGAAGGCGTTTTTTTTTTTTACCGGAACTGTACATACATACAAACAAACAAATAAATCGTATGTTTTGAATGATGTAGACGAAATACAGGCGTGCTGCGGAAAGTGATGAACGAATTGTGAGCAACGATTGCAATTAGTATGCATCGGAAAAGTCAGTATACATCGACTTTCTGATGCTTGGGATCAAAGAATTTGTATGAAGCATGGATTGATTTCAACAGACTGTGCGAAGCAAATGATATGGCTAGTATCAAGAATATATAGGGTTGGGGAGAACAATTTGTGACTGAGAACCCTTCTGAAACGTCTTAGATTCATTCCCATTAGTTCCGTCTAAGTTTATAGAGGGCGCCATGTGTTTTGTGTGGGAATTTCTACTCAGTTTTTAGCCTAAAATTAAAGCAAATTAAACGAAACTAGCTTGTATTTAATTATTATTTAGTTTAGTTTAGTTGTAATTTAGTTTACTTTAGATTTGGGCTGAAAAATGGGCAATAATTACCGGATGGAACACGTGGCGCCCTCTGAAAACTCAGACAGAATTAAAGGTACACCCGGCCTGCCTTATAACATTCCGCGTGCCAAATTACAGCTACACGCAGATCGTCATCCGAGAAATTACAGCGTCAAGGTCGGCTGGGGTGGTGAGGCCCAATCCAAAGACTCGCGTTTAAAAGCGTCATGACACGTGAATTGTTTCGTCATTCCTGCTGCTCACCTGTCATCTTTAGTAGTGCACAATGTTGGGTCCGTTGTGTTTCTTCGTTTCTATATCCAGATTTGAAAAAGGGAGATTTAAAGCCAAGCTATTTCTTCTTTATTCATAGTAACTGTGAAAGGAGAAATGGGCTGCGAGTGCAGGTCATTATTTTGGCATACTAACGGTTAGTGCCACCACACGTAAATAAACCATGCGCAATGACTGCTTGCCGTGACGTCACCATGAGTTAGCCAATGACGAACGAGAACAACGGCTGTTTGGCCGTCTGATTGGACTAGTCCAGTCACGTGAAATGCACGTCACAGCACACAGCCATGGCGTGTGGCATAAGCCTATATTTAACTAATTAAGCCTACATTTATGGAGTCAGGCCTAATCTAACTAATTGGTCTTTATTTGTGTGATCAGGCTTATATTTGTAGAATTATAGGCCTACATGTTAATAATTAGACCTATATTTGTGGAATTAGGGCTACATTTAACTAATTAGGTCTATTTGTGGAATTAGGCCTACATTTAAAGGCACATAACTCCCTCCGGTATATTTTAACAGCTTCACTCGATACATTACCGGAAATAGTTTTATATAAACTGATTTACCTTTCATTTGCTGGTCTTAGGGTACGATGCAGATGTCAGTAGTGGCGCGTGAATGTTATTAGGCTTGTTTTAAACGGCTCGGTCCGAGCGGTATATAACTCCCGCCACATCGCTGGCAAGCCGCGGCCCTGGAGGAAGGATAATTAATCCTTCGCTCAAGTTTGCGACTTGGTCGTACGATGTGTCACGTTGCAGAGGTCCCGAAATGAGTATGACTAGTGTCGTAGAGCAATGCGCCCTGCGGTCGTTTGAACTATATTTTAGCGTAGGTGACGCAGAGTAAAGCGGCCAGAACGGAGGGATTTATGTGCCTTTAACTACTTAGGCCTATAATTTGCATAAGCGACTATTTACTATGCAATCATTAGGTAAACAGGAAGGCCAATGGCCACGTATGTGAACTAATTTATCAATTAGACAAGGAGTGATGATCGTAATATTACAAGTGGTCCCCCTTGCTGCGATTGGCAGATCTAGCAGTTCTCTCACTCGCTGTTAAACATTCACGTAAAAATACGGTATAAAGAAGCAGTAGGTTGTTTTCAGCACTTCGTACCGTACCGTAAGGGCACGTATACGGAACCACTCGCTTTTGCATTCTCGCAGCTAGAAGCTAGAAATCACCTCAAATTCCAACATGGCGGCGGTTTTATGTCTGCCGCCTCGCAACGAAAACAGCAAATAACGCGAGTTCAGAAGTGTTTGGGAAAATTGTTTCGTCATGAGGAATTCTTTATATTATTGGCACGTATTATAAGACTGCAAGTATTTACTCAAACGACGTCAGATTTAGCTAATCCATTTAGCGTTGTTACCATGGCAATGTCACCTTTGCCATCGCGATTGAGTTCTAGCTGCGAGAACGCAAAGGCGAGCCGCTGTGTAAACGCGCCCTAAAAGTGTATAGCACCAAGTCGAAAATACCTCAAAGTGGCTTTCTGAACAAAGGGACCAATCGTATGTTTGGGGCAGGGGAAGAGGAGATGGCGGAGGAATTGAAAAGGTGACCTCCACATTTTCGATGATTTCCGTCTCAAGACCCTGAAAAAAAGTCCCATCCTACTCAAGGTCCAACAACATCCTGTTTCCAACCCCACCACAAAGAGATTTTCTTATGCCTTTTCAGGTTAACTGTAGATGATTTCCCCTGGACTAATTGAAAATGAGCATTTCTGTATCGATAGGTTTCCCCCCAGTGCAAGAAAAACGAGCCACACCTTGTTCTTGAAGACATTCGAAGAAGTGTTCTTTACACCATATTTGGACCTAAATTCATGATTCATGATGGTAGAATAACTTTCGATGTAATTCACTGGCACTACTAAGGCAGTTCACGTCAGCATGTACATAAGGTTGGATCAAAAAAATGCTTTTTCAAAATTTCAAATCGTAATAGAGTGGAAAAGTTGGTCTTCCACCTCCTAATCACTAGCCCTAAAAGAAAAATTTCTAAAATAATTTTTTGAGGTGCCCACCTGGGCCTAAAGTTTAACTTTATAAGTCGATGAGAAAAATCGCTAATTCTGCAAACGTGATTTTTGACTAGATTAAAACATTGCTTTTTACATTATCTCATTTTGTACTCTCACAGACCACCAAAATGAAGCCAGGCGTCGATTTTACGCCTTAAATTAAAACGAAGTTTAGGGACAAAATATTAAAAAAAAAATTATTTCTGGCTTCTTTTAATGGTCTCTGAGAGTAACCAAATTAGGTAATGTAAAAAACTGTATTTTAAACTAGTCAAAATTTTTTTTCATAATTAGCGATTTTTCCCATTGACTTATATGTCAAACTTTAGGCCCAGGTGGGCACCTCAAAAAATTATTTTAGACATTTTTCCTTTAGGGATAGTGATTAGGAGGTGGAAGACCAATTTTTCCACACTATTACGATTTGAAATTTCAAAAAAGCATTTTTTTTCATCCACCCTAATATACATGCCCCTCATAACATCAACACGTGCAACGTGAAAAATACCCCACAGAGCAAAATCTTTTTTTTTTTTTGAAAGCGGTAACATTCACCGGATGACACTAGAAATAACATCAAAATCTCATAAAAATGGACGTGACGGACCCTCCCACCAAAAGCTTTGGCGTTATTAGAAATTTTGACTGCCGTAAGATGATCCAAAAGTGACTTTTTTTTGCTCCAAATTGGACGGTGGTCTTTGGGACTCACTATAGAGTACTGACATTTGACGCCATATTGGCACCAGTATGGGTTTTGGAGGGCATAACTAACTACAAGGTGCACTACATAAAAATGGAGGGAAAAACAACGGAAGAGCGGATTTCTTAGGCTTAAAATAACGTTGTTTTCTCCAACAACAAAAATCGCGCGTTTCAGGTCTAAGAAATCACTCTTCACAGCATCGGCTTCAGTATGACGCCCTTCTGTTTCTCTCTGAAGTGCCCCTTGCAGCTAACCCATTAAGGCTCCAGCATAGAGTTATATACAGTAATACTACGTCGTGTCACTGCTCTATTGACGGCCCTAAACAATTTGGTAATTATGCACAAAACATCCTTCTGCCGCTAGCAACTAATTTCAGCTAAATTAACACTTCTTTTCCCATTCTGGTTCGGAAAATCACAACGAAAACGTGGGCAAACGCTTATTTATTTTTAAAAAGAATTATTAAAACGTGTTGAAACGCAACTCACAGCATGGTGAAGACGGCGCCATTCTGAGAGATGAGAGCGTAACAAGAAAACCTGATTTCTACCAGAACATTAGTAAACGGAAATTATCTCTGGCCGTGACAAGTTTTGGGTTGGGGTTCCTGATGTTATGTGTTTAGCCGCAGCGAGCGCGGCAGCACGAGCGAGGCACGTAATTTTGAAAAGAATTACCATCATATTCGTGAACAGCTACCATGATTTAAAAAATATATATATATATATTTGTTTTCGATTTTTTCCGAAAAATCTGCAAATTAGGGTAATTCAAGGTCAACGAAAATAATGGTAATTTTTTTTCCAAATTAGGTGCCTCGCTCGCGTTGCCGCGCTCGCGGCGGCTAAACACTTAACATCAGAAACCCCAACCAAGAACTTATCACGGCCAGCGATAATTTCCGTCTAATTTAAAATCTAAACAAATATACAGGAAAACAAAAATAGGCTACTCAAAATTAAACAACTTAAGAGATTTCGTTGTAATTCTGAAAAACTATTTTAACTGTGACCACAAATTAAGCTCAGCAATAAAGAATAATTATTTCAGGAAAACCACATATCGATATGAAGTGCCTTTTGCCAAGAACCAATATGGCAAACGAACAAACAAATATAAAATTCCTTCTATATTTAATGAAATCCCAATTGAACTTCTCCAAATTGATGGGATAAATGAGATTAAAAATAAGCTATTCGACTACTTCTTACTTAATCAAGAAATCGATTAAGCAATGCCCTGATAAATACTCGGTCTAATAAAAAAAAAAATTATTAATATAGTTGTATATACATAGATATATACATAAATGTGGAATGTGCATTTAGTGATTATTATTTTTTTTGGTTAGGTTTTGTACTTAAACTGTTACATTGTGTTTATTTTTGTTTCTGATTCCTACTATGGATTTATGTTCAAAATAGTACTTGTCAACAAATAATGTGTTCTATATTTACCTCCATATTATTGTTGTCATGAGCCATATATTGTACCTGACTTATACGGCACACACAAATTCACCATGAACTTCGAGACGTCGTAATAAACTTCTTACTTACTTACTTACTAATGTTCTGTCGAATATCAGGTTTTCTCGCCGCGCTCTCATCTCGCAGAATGGCGGCTGTGAGTAGCGTTTTAACATATTTTAATAATTATTATAATTTTTTATTAATAAATAAGCGTTTACCCACGTTTTCGTTGTGATTTTGCGAACCGGAACGACAAGAGGAATGTTAAGTTAGCTGAAATAGTTGCTAGCGGCAAAGAGGTGTTTTCTGCATAATTGCCAACAATTTCATGACCGTGCTGTACCATGCTGCTGCAGTTTACAGTACCAAGTAGTCGACACAAATTAATAGTCCTTCGTACCGAAATTTTACGGAAATTATGAGAGTGAGGTGAGTCACGCAGTCGCGAACTTTCCGAAACCAATGCAACACTTGATGATGTTTAGAACTAATATATTTTATTTAAACTACAAACGATACAGAGGGAGGGCAAGCAACTTGAAGCTTCTCATACCTCCCCTCCCCCCCCCCCCCCGCCCCTCCATGATACCTCCCCACTTTCTGTGATACCCGAAGGGTTACATTCCATTATTTTTTGTAAATAATAGAGAAAGGGAGGGAACTCGGTGAAAAAAAAGAAGTTTCACCGAAGTCCTCCATTGTCACAAGAAAAAAATCCTCTCCTCCTAAGAAAGCAACTCAGTTGCCATGGTAATCTTGTAAATGGGGAAAACTTACATTCTGGTGCACAGACAACCCTATATTTCCGTCTTACCTGTAATGGATTCGTTCTTCTCTTCAGAGGAGGGGGGGGGGGAAGCTTTCGAAGTAAAGAGAAAGTGTCTCAATTTGGAGTGACACCAGAGGGCAAACGCACTTAGTCCTTTCATGGCAAATGCATGCCACTCTTGAGTTACAGACAAGTGCTTTCAGCAAAAGGTCTTTTCTTGCGTTGTTTGGTGAAACATCGCTTTAGCGTATAGACTCTTCGTGCATTAGAGATGTCTTTTTGTGCTTCCCGACTGCCGGTGCTTTATTACGTATATAAAGGAGAAACGTTCGTTACAAAACGGACGAGTTCCGCTGCTTAAAAATCGCAAAATACGTTAAGGGCTCGTTTATGCAAGAGACCTTCTCGCTAGCCGAAAGCTATTTTCTAGGCAACCGTTATTTATTTACGATTAATTTCCCGTTTCTATTAAATGATTGCGGTAATAGACAACAAATTAAATGTATTATAAATAACAACACGGATAAAGAACAAAGTGCAACAGTCATTTTAAACATTGCTACAACATTGTTGCCATTTCACGCTATTTCCAAAATTTGCTATTCTCGCTGAAAAAACAGCTTCTATAGCAGTGATCAAACGACGGTAGAATAAATAGCTGCTCGCAGCGAGAATTCAAAATCCAACATGGCCTCCATTTCGGAGTTATCGCATCGAAGACAACTCTTCGAATGCCGGTCTTCAGGAATTTGTCCGTCGTCTTGTACTGCAGTAAAAATTGTTTTCTTGTTGACATAAATCGACGCTGTCATGTTGCAAGCATCGTACGTCGTGTCGCGAGGCACGAGGAGAAAATTTGCGTCCGCGTTGTTGCCATGGTTACTACGTATAGACAACTGAAAGCCGCATTCTCCGACAAAGGCGAGAAGCAGCCAGCAGATTTAGTATTGACCAAGTAAAAGCTAGTAAGCGAGCAAATTGTCCTTGCCTAAACGCGCCCTAAGGGTAACAAATACTTTTAGTGCTTTTATTCTGTCAATACTAAGGGTAACAACGCTAAATGAATTAGCTAAATTCGACATCGTTTGAGTAAATACTTGCAGTCTTATAATCCGTGCCAATAATATAAAGAATTCCTCATGACGAAACAATTTTCCCAAATGCTTTTGAACTTACGTTATTTGCTGTTTTCGTTGCGAGGTGGCAGACATAAAACCGCCGCCATGTCGAAATTTGAGGTGATTTCTAGCTTCTAGCTGCGAGAATGTAAAAGCGAGTGGTTGCTAAACGTGCCCTAAGGGCGCGTTTAGCAACAAGTCATTCTCTCTCGCCGAATGCTGTTTGCTAGTCAACCGTTATTTATTTATGATTAGTTGCCCGTCGCTACTAAATGAATGCGGTAATAGATAACAAATTGTATGTATTATAAATAACAACACGGATAAAGAACAAAGTGCTACAGTAATTTTAAACACTGCTACAAGATTGTTGTCATTTCACGCTATTTCCAAAATTTGCTATTCCCCCTCAAAGTACAGCTTCTAGCAATGATCAAACGTCGGCAGGATAAATAGCTTCTCGCAGCGAGAATTCGAAATCCAACATGGCGTCCATTTCGTGGCTATCGAATCGAAGACAAACCATCGAATGCCGGCATACAAAAGACAGTCCGTCGTCTTGTACTGCAGTAAAATTGTTTTCTTGTTGTCATAAATCGACGCTCAAATGTTGCAAACATCGTACGCCGTGTCACGAGGCACGAGGAGAAGATTTGCGTCTTCGTTGTTACCATGGTTACTAATACGCATAGACAACTCGAAAGCCGCCTACTCTGGTAAAGGCGAGAAGCAGCCATCAGATTTAGTATTGATCAAGTAAAAGCTAGTGAGCGAGAAAACTGTCGTTGCGTAAACGATCCCTTAGGACGCGTTACTTTTTCAGGGTTTTTCGATTATTTGAGGGTCATAATCTCAAGTTACAGCGATGAAAATAGGCCTATAATGAGCGCAATTATCAACAAATTTAAATGCATATTTGTAACGCAAAGTCGTGACAAGCAATAGTAATATTAAGATGTATTGCCGCTTAGGAAACCAAGACATAAGGTCAGTGGTTCCACGAAGTCATGAATGAACTTTTAAGTAGGGTAGCATGTGGAACTAAAACGTTAATGCGCATGTGCGAGATTGCGTGTTCAACGTCGTTCTTGGAAGCAGTTGCCAATTTTTAGTACGAGTTAAGAATTTGTTTCATTTTTTCCCCCACTCTTTAGACTGGGTGCTGGGAAACTCTTTCCCACAAATCTTAAGGAACCACAATGCACTGCGAGCGAGAGGTGACACAGGTTAATTGAAGTTGGTGTTGTTTTATGGTTCAATTGTTTGCTGTTCTCGAAAAATGTCCGAGGGGGTAATACGAACGTCGACTCATTCGTGCGTCGACAACGTCACCTTTTGAGGTCATGTTTTAAATAAAATTTTTCTAGCAGCCTAATTTCGAAGTAAACTTTTTCCCTGTTCGTTAAAAGAAGTTTCCTTTCATAAAAGTTAATTATGTTTGAGTTTCTTGGTTGATGTTATTTATTTATATGCAAACTAGTGGAAAGCATGAAGAGTGCTGGTCACAAAAGTCCAGAGAAGAGGGCACGGGCTCCACTAACTATACAGCATTACAAAATGAGATAGCAACACCCAAAATCCCTGGATAGAGCAGTGACATTTGCCGCCATATTGGCACCAGTATGGGTTTTGGAGGGCATAACTACAAGGTGCACTACATAAAAATGGAGGGAAAAAACAACGGAAGAGCGGATTTCTTAGGCTTAAAATAACGTTGTTTTCTCCAACAACAAAAATCGCGCTTTTTAGGTCTAAGAAATCACTCTTCACAGCATCGGCTTCAGTATGACGCCCTTCTGTTTCTCTCTGCAGTGCCCCTTGCAGCTAATCCATTAAGGCTCCACCATAGAGTTATACACAATAATACTACGTCGTGTCACTGCTCTATATATATATTTAATTAATTAACCATGCTCTATACCATGGCCAGAATCCCCCCCAAATTCTCATAATTAGCCTAAAAAAAATTATATAACAGACATTTTACTTTGCAAATACTTCTATGAAAAGGAATTTTTTTGTGAATACTCCATCTGTATTTTTCTACAGAAATTTTACTTTGTCTACAGTTATTTGAAATCTACATTCTTTGTGAATGCTGCGTATGTATTTCCAACTAATTTCCTTTCTTTGGGGGGGGGGGGGGCCCAGATGATAATATTGTCTACGACTTACGACGCTGAAGGCGTTGTTTGAAGCACAGTGTTTTTTGAAGTGACGTAGACCTAGCTACGTTATTAAACTTTGTAGTGGGGCATACGGCTTCGGGTCATGGCATCGATGAATAAATTCAATTAAATTCAATGGCTACTTTTGTGGCTTTCCAAAGATCCTGGGTTTTCCGCGTGGATTTCCCCAGCTAAATTGTCCTTCTTATCGTCTACAGTGGGACAGATAACCCGGTTTGGGTTCGGCTCTCTTAAATAAAAACAGCAAAAATGGCTCTTTTTCTAGGTCTCGCAAGGTCTCCTCTTATAGAGCAACAAAAAAATCTGATGCGGAAAAGGTAGGGAGGGGAGGGAGGTGGAGGAATGAGATAGTAATTATTCTCCCCACCTTCTCCGCATTACAGTTTTATGCCGAGTTGTTGTTGTTTGGTTTTAGAGAGCACTAACCCCAAATGGGTTATCTGCCCCAAACTGGGTTATCTGGGTTTTACACCAAGCGATAAGCTCGCAAAAACGACTGTGCATTCATTTGGGAGCTTGTGAAATCCAGCGTGGGGAAGTCTTATACCCAAGTGTGGTAGTAATGGAGTTATCCTTTCACGTCAAGATCGTTAGGCAGTCACAAGATGAGTTCACAAGTTGAAAACAAATAAGTTTACTTTGAACATCTCAACAAAAAAAACAATAACTCAAAACCGCAGTACAGTAGTTTGTCGTTGACAGTTCAGAGGTCAACCATGGTCTCTGCACAACAGGGCAATTCTTGAATTCACCTATGTTTTTCTAAAACAATCACACGAAACAGCATCCTCGTTCTCAGGGATAAGAACGTTCCATGGAGGTTAGAGAGGATCTGATGTCAGTAGCTTTTTTGTTTAGAAAACACAGATTTTCGAAACACGCATGTCATTTCGTACGCCGCAAATAGAACAGACATGCAATATGGTGGCTCTTAACACAGGTGTGCGTCGCCGCGCCATGCGCCCTTCGCCAGCAAACAACCAACGCCACGTGTGCCACTACTGTTTAGGTTGCTTCCACGGCGGCACCACTGCTGTCTGCTGCCGATGGTGACGTTTTTGTTGTTGATTTTCTTTAAAAGAACCGAGCCCAAACCGGGTTATATGTCCCCAATGTAGATGACGAGAGGGATTTCGCCAACCAATGATAGTGTTTGTTTTGTTTTTGTTTTGTTTTTAGGGAGCATGAACCCATGAACCTGGGTTATCTGTCCCACCACGATGCAAGGACCGATGATTCTGCCAGTGATTGTAGTAGAAGAATTGTTAAAAGATTTGAAATGGAAATAATAATCAGTCAAAAAATGGCAAGTAGTCTTAAGTTACATTTGTGTTTAATAAAATCAAACTGTTGGAACATTATTATCATATTATCTGTATTAATTACAAATAGTTTGTAGAATACGGCCTTGTTACCGCGTATACTATATAAGATCCTTTAAGATCCTTTAAGATCTTTTAAGATTCTTTAAGTTCTTACAAGAAGAGCAAAACTTACAAGATCCTGTAAGACCCAGCAGGATCTTGTACCTTGGTTCTTGGTTCTTGCAGGACTTGGATCCTGTAGGATCTTGCTAAGAACCTTCAGGATCCTACAGGATTCTACAGGATCTTCAAGGATCTGGCAGGATCCTACAGGATTTTGTGCCAAGATCTTGCAGGACCCCTGTAAGAACTTATAGGATCTTAGAAGATCTTATATAAGATGCTCACATGAGATAGCCGAATTCTTATCTACTAAAGAAATATGCGCATGCGTAACGGTCGGGAAGTGACATGGTTTATTTCAAGCAAGCAGTATTTATACAGCAATCTGAAGAGTTATGATATACTTACAAGGGGTGTTTTGCCGCATCCATGGAGCGTTCACAGATGACGTCGCAGAGCAAGAGCCAGATATTGTGTAGGCACATATCCTATATAGTTGTTGTTTGTTTGTAGGGAGCACGAACCCAAACTGGGTTATCTGCCTCACGACGATGAGAGGGACAATTAAGCTGGCGGGATCCTAGCGGAAAACCCAGGATCTTTAACATGCCACAATCGACATGAGCGCATGATTACAAATAGTACAAATTCTTTGACAAATGAAGAGAAAAATTCCGGTTTTACATCTCATGCTTAATGGGAACACTGCCGGCACCGCCGCCCCTGCTTACAATTTGTGAAAGTCGCCGCTGCCTCCCGAATATTCGACGCTCCAATTAATGCCACACACAAAATTGACCTTTTCTGCCGCCAAAAAAATATTTAATGGCGCACACATCTGTTGCTAAATCGGCGATCCAGCCAGATAAAGTTATACGAAAAGGGATATAAAACTGATTTTACGCGGAAGCATCCTTGTAATGTCTTCCACGTATTAACGTAAATTGTTTCGTGTTTCGAAATCGAAACTTAATTTGCAATCGAAACTGAAACCCAAATAAATGCCACGCCGTAGCTTTTCCTTTGCCGTAAGTAGTGCTGGTCACGAATTAGCAAAGCATTTTATTACGAATATCATGTTCCTGTTATTACGGGTCCTGCAAACGTTCTGTTTTATTGATAACGGAAGTTAGTAGCCTACGTCCCTGGCTTGTTGCTTTCTTCCACAGAACTTTTCCGCAAATTTATTTCGTGTTTAATAAAGCCGCGGTAGAGTGTAAACGGGTAGGGCTAGCAGTGCGTTGGCATTGAATTAACCATGCTAGGTATTTTAATATTTATTTTACATTGCTAATTTAACGGATACAGTTTTATGCAACGAGAAGAATTCTTGTACTGTTGAAGGGAAGCTGCTGAAGCCAGAGGGGAAAGTCAATAAACGGAAACTTCAAAGGAAACTTTTCATATTTAATTCACGGAGCGGCATTGAATAGGTTTACTAGGGTTTGAAATGGAGGAACCGCTTACATAAACACAGGAGTGAGAGAATGGTCAGTTTGGTCAACTGTTCCTACAGGACACCAGGGATTCTACCTGTGAGTTTATGATCACCTTGGGCCCTGTTGGTGAAACTGCTTCACGTACAAGGTCTACATTGGCGTTCTTATATATGTAAGACTGCTAAGAAAATAGTCAATACTGGAAAATGGTCGGCCTATTACCACAAGTATAAGCCTCCTATCACAAATGTAGGCCTAATTACTCGAATGTAAGCGTGCTATCATAAATATAGGCCTAATTGCTCAAGTGTAAGCCTACTATCACAAATGCAGGCATAATTACTCAAATATTAATCTACTATCACAATGTAGGCCTAATTACTCCAATATAAGCCTACTACTGTAAAAAATGTAGGCCTAATTACTCAAATATAAACCCACTATCACAAATGTAGGCATAATTACTCAAATATCAAGCTACTATGACAAATGCAGGCCTAATTACTCAAATATACGCCTACTACTATCATAAAACAAAGCCTAATTACTCAAATATAAGCCTACTGTCACGAATGTATAGGTCTAATTACGCAAATATAAACCCACTATCACAAATGTAGGCATAATTGCTCAAATATAAATCTACTATCTCAAATGTAGGCCTAATTACTCAAATTAATACTATCACAAATGTAGGCCTAGTTACTGAAATATAAGCCTACTACCACAAATGTAGGCCTAAATGAAAATGACGTCATGCATCCAGTAGACTGCAAACTAACGACTGTTGTATTCCCTAACATGTATAGGGGAAAAGCGGTGGGAGCTTGGACCACTTGATTCTCCCATTGCTTAAGAGCAATAGAATCACATGCAACAGATGGAGTCTGATTGCTAAGCTCAGCAGCTTTCTTCCTAACTTTCTTCAAGAAAGGTCGAGACAACAACCATGATGCCAGTATTATACTCTGTTCTACAATAAGTCTGCAGGAAACTCACTGTATGACGCCACGTTTCCTTGCAGTATGAGTCACTATATCACTTGTCACTATATCACTCGTGTAGACTCTACACATTCACTATTAGAGTCTACGAGTGGGGCATTTACGTGTTTCAGTACGCGCAGTGGAAAGAAACGTGGCGGTCATACATTCAGTTTCCTGCAAACATAATGTGGAACAGACTATACTAGCAGTTGTATCAAAGGCCATTGACGGAACACGTTTACCCAAATGAAGCAAATAGTCTGCATTAAAGATTGCCCTGCGAGGATACAAGTTACATTAAATTGAGAAAGAAAGAAAAGACAACTGCCGCGACTTTGACGCGAACCTATGACTTCCCGTTGACTACGTGCTCTAGCAGACAATAGGGAATCTGACCATCCACTGCAAAAAAGCAGAGTGGAGGTGACAAGCATTACGGTGGTTGGCTATACAGGGTGGAACAGATAACTTTACCCAATAGGCCTATAGAACATATAGGCCTATAGTCAATAGGTCTAAAACTAATAGGCCTATACACAGCCTGCGTGAATGGAATCAAATGGAAACGAAAAAAGTCCACCTATTGCAGTATGTTGTGTCTAGGAAATCCTATAGGCCTAATCCCATTATCTTTGCTGGCTAGGACTTGGCTGTATTGTACTTGGCACATTTTTGAGCCAAGTTAGCTTCAAACTGTCTAGTATTTTTTGTTCTTCCAACCTGGTTAATTTTTATGCCAAGTTGGCTTCGAACTTTCTTGTATTTTTGTTCTTCCTACCTGGTTAATTTTTAAGCCAAGTTGACTTTGAGTGGTCGTTTGTTTAAAGATGTTCTTACCTAGCATAGCACTGCAAACAGGTCTACAGTAGTTCCGGTCATCTGTACCATAACATTTAAAAAGGAAACCACTGTTGCAAATGCCAGTTTACACAAGTTCAGAGAAAACCGACATGGTCGCAGTGTGGAGGCTATGTGATGGAAATGAAAGGGAAGCCACAAGAGTGTATCCAGAAAGGTATCCCGATCGATTATAGCTGCCCCACGAACCGTAGGTAATGTTGTAGCCAGGCTTAGAGCGAGTGGTACGTTTGCTCAACCACGGCGTGGCCCACGACGGGATCGTATATAGTGGGCAATGAATGGTGAGAACAGATTGTCCTGGCTCTTGTGGCTGTCAATCCACGCATAAGTAGCAGAGGTATTGGTGGACATCTAGCCACAGCACAGTACTGCGGATTCTGCATAGGTATCACCTTTACCGCATTCATCTGCATCAAGCCCTGACTAAGGACGACCTGTTTCGGATACCGGACGTTTACCTGGTTATGCAATGGTTGATGAATCACACTCCAACTCTTGTAGAACATGGGCCCTTTTCAGATGAGGCAACCTTTCATAAGGATGGCACAGTGAACAGGCGCAACATGCATTATTGGTCCGATCAAAATCCCCAGTGGTTATACGTCAGAACTGCTTCCAAGTTTGGTATAAAACCAATGTTTGGGCGGGCATCATTGGGGACTGCGTTATTGGGCCAATTTTTTTGATGGAACCCGTAATGGGCAAAGGTATTTGCAGTTCCTGCAAACGGAACTGTTGAATGCCCTTTATGATTTGCAACTAGCGGCGAGGATGAACATGTGGTTCTAACAGAATGGAGCACCGCCCCACTATCATCTACTTGTTCGACGGTGGTTGAATGACTAGTTCCCCAACAGCTGGATTGGTAGGGGTGGACCAATGGCCAGTTCAATGGCCAGCAAGGTCGACTGATCTTTCACCATTGGGCTACTTCCTTTAGTGTTTCATTAAGAATAAGGTGTATGAAACAGAACCCTTGACGCTCGATGACCTTAAGGACCGGATTCGAGCAGAAGTCCAGACATCACGCCTGACATGTTATGAAACGTTTGTGCATCATTCGTTAGCATGGTGCGAAGACTGCCTAGCACAAGAAGGCGGGTATATCGACCATCTGTGTTAGATATTACAAAGGGTCCATTTTGATCTTTGTAGCATTGCTATATATAGGCCTATTAGCTTTAGGCCCTATATTTTTTATATATTTTCTGTAGACATTTTGGGTACAGTTATCTGTTACACCCTGTATCCATCAGTCCTCTGGTGGAAAAAATGTGTAATACCCAATTTATGCATTACTGGAATATACTCCAAAAGTTGCTTATTTTCTGGTAAAATGTGATGACGGACTGGCGGACGATGCGCTAAAATACAAAATACTTTCTAAGTTTACCTTCGTTCTGTATTGTTTATCGTGAAAGATAATTTTGTATTTGCCAAATCAGGGGTGTGCCGGGTGTCTATATATATACCAGGCAGAACCAAGGAAGTTTTATGGGAAGCCAGTCTTTTGTTCAAGGTTTGGTTCGTCATACCAAGAATTTATAGGGTTTGGGAGGAGAATTTGTAACTCTAAAAAGTCCCTATTGAAACATGTTAGATTCGTCCCCATTAGTTCAGTCCGAGTTTTCAGAGGGCGCCACGTCGTGTTCTGTCTGGTAAGTTTTGCTCATATTTCAGCCCAAATCTAAAGTAAACTAAATTACAACTAAACTAGGCTAAATAATAATTAAATATAAGCTAGTTTTATTTAGTTTAGTTTAATTTTAGGCTAAAAACTGAGTAGAAATTCCCACATAAAACACGTGGCACCCTCTATAAACTACGACTGAACTAATGTGAATGTATCTAAGACGCTTCAGTATGGGGTCTCAGTCACAAGTTCTCCTCCCAACCCTATAAATTCTTGGTCATACCAATTATGACGCCATGCAGGTCGATTCATCACCCGGTATCTGATAATAAACTACGTTATTTCTATTCTTGGCATAGTTGACTTTGCAAGGCAAGGCTAGGGTGATACTAGGCTAGGGTGCGAGACTAGGGTGATACCTTGAGGGGTAAGCAACCATCAACGTTCGTTTTTGTGTGTTTTTTATTTTTTTAATTTTCTTATTGCGGCTTACTGGCTAGTTCATTTTACTAATAAACAGAAAAACACAGACAAAAAGACAATCAGACCAAACAAAATCCAATTCCAGTGCAGTATTAAGGCTGTAATCCCTTGCGTGGAGGGAAAACATAGTCCAGTAACTAACTCTATTCGCTGATATTTTTTTGTCTTGCTCCATTAGCTTTGCCGAATTACTTTCCATTCGCTTCGCTTCAACGAAGATCTATTCGAGGCAACGCGAACTTTGACTTTCATCTATTTTGTAAATTTGTTTGGGGGCAATTTCCACTTGACCACCGAGTCCCTGCTCCCGCCCGTCTTCGCCCCCCCCCCCCCCACCTCTGCCTCTTCTTTATTCCCTTGAAATTTAGGGAGTTTATCGGTTTAGACGTGGGCTGAGTTATTAATGAGTCTATATCAACAAGCAACGTTAGCGTAATAGCTTCGGGCGATACGTTATAGCGAGGGTTCATTACACGAGATCGATGACAGTATAATACGAAAGTCGTGCAGCTTTGTTCATGGTATAAAGTAGAGTCTCGTGATTATCCTGCATTCTTTCGTTTTCGTTCCGTTCTGCCCCCTGCAATAAAAGTATAGTACAGTAACCTGCGAGCATATGGATTCTCCCTTTAAAGAATAAAATTTAATTATTTAATTGGCCTTCTTCTGTTCTCATGGTGAAAATACCTCTGTATAAAGGACAAGAGTGTAAAAAACAGCTCTTTCATTACAAATTGAATGTAGTACCTTGTTAGGTAATACATTAAAAGTATTTTCACATACTACAAACCATAGGACCAATTTTCAAAACATTGTGCAGACCACGAATTCAATGAATTCATTGGAAGACGAAAAAGACAAACTTGCACCACGACCCAAAATTGAATCATTTTTTTTCAATGAGCAGTGTAAAATTACCGTTTATGCTTTTGACATTTGACTGTCCACGCATTACAGTCAAAATGTTGATGGAGTACGATTTCATAGGTCAGATTATGACATTCTTAAAGCACGGCGATGACTTCATGCTAACACATCCCAGTATACTAAAAGTGTAGTCGTTATACGGTTAATTTGAAAGCCCACACATTACGTCACCGTGGGTTACTCACACTCTTTTGATAACCCACACTTTTTCGGGGTCAACACAACCCCTAATCCACCATGACCAACTTTTCATACTAGACTACACAAGTTCAGACAGCACAGCCAATTGCAAAATCATCGTCAACAGGAGCATTTGTGACTGACGACATTTTTCACGGGACCAATGCAAAAAAAAAAAAAAATACCGCAAGCTAAGGCTAAGGCTTTTGTCCCGACGATACGAAAACTAGCCTACTGACACTTTGAAATACACCTAAAAACCTACGAAACTGACAAGGAAATGTTACATTTTATAGTTGCGTCTTGTTTAAACTATTAAAGTAGAAAAAATATAGTTTTTGCCTTAAAACGCAAACATCGGTAACGGGACGTCTCTCCCCTTCGCTTCGACTTCGTACACAGGAGGCTTCTAACCCGGAATATCCCGTTCAGGAATTTACATATGTCGCATGTAAAAATTCCTAAATTCATTACGATTCACAAATAAATTTTACAAACAAAAATCTTTAAAAACTCAAATAACTCGGTAAGTTAGCTTGACGTCACACATTAGCATTAAAACACGTATCAGTGAAGAAGACCCGGTAAACCTGAAACAATTGATCGTTTGCGAGAAACGGAACAGTCCAAATATCTCCGGGTGTCAAAACCACACTCGTGCTATTGCGCTCGTGAGATTTCGCCAACCCTCGACATTTGGACTGTACGTTTCTCGCAAACAATCAATTATTTCAGCTTAACCAGGTCTTCTTCACGGATATATATTACTAAATAAGGAATTTAGAAAAACCTATCACTAGCACTTCGATCTGCAGGAAATTTCCATATTAAGAACTCTCTGCAGAAAGAACCAGTTTATTTTAATTTTTTGGCATTTTAACTTGTTCGTTATAAAGAGAGCATACTGTATACTGTTTTCCATAAGGATAAAAATTAAGTTTACTTACTTGGAGACTATTATCCAAGAAGCATGGTTTCATGCATACTTCCAACGCAGTTATAGTATTAAACAAACCTAGTACTAGAGAAACATTCCTTCCCAACGATATTGCTATCAATATTCCTTGATGGGATGCGTCTCATTAAGGCCGCCCGCGCACTAAGCTACTTGGCCGCGCGGCCAGGTCGCTGCAGCCAATGAGAATGCTTACCGTTTATTTAAAACCACGCTCTAATCATTTTCATTGGCTGCAGCAACCTGGCCGCACGGCCAAGTCGCCAGTGCGGCCTAAATGCGGTAACTCTGGGTCATAAACGGAAAATCGCTGTGACCTAATCTCATCTTGAAAGTCGTGAAATTTTTTTTTTATTGGTCCAGGCCGTCCCTTCGCGTGGAGACGGTAAATGCGACCTCTGAAGCCGGATTTCGCGGTTATTGCGTTCTGAACAACTTGAAAAACTTCTTAAACGGCCGTTTACGTAAATTCCATCATTTTACTTCGAACTAGAGGCAAAGTAAGTAGGCCCATGCCCTTCTGTTACCCTTCCACTGTGTGGTAAATTGTATTTTTATTATTATTTACCGATATAGTTAATCGATCCCTTGTTAGCATTCTATTTTAAAATGTGGTGTCTAGGTGATTTGTTATTGAGTATTGGGAAGTGTGTTTTGGGGCATCCTGCTCATATTTACCAGTTTGACACGCTTAGATGTTGGCTGTACTGTCGTGAGGTGTGATCGTTATGGCTTATGACGACACGATTTTGATGTTCATGCTGTCACGTGACCCTCTTTTTATTGATGTTTTGTTACCGCACGCTTAATGCTGAGTCATGTGAAGAAGCAAGCAGAAGTGATATTTAGTACTACTATGCTGACCAAAACGGGACGACGGCAACACGGACTGAGAGCTGCTCATGGCTGTTATTGGGCAAGAAGGAATCACTCTTTAAGCAATTCTGATTGGCCTTCCGTCTTGTACCAATACAGTTTATTTAGTTTCGCATAGAAGGAGGACAGAAAGCAAAATCGCCTCTATTAGTAATACATACATAAAGCTGCAATGCAAACCTATTTAGGTTGGCTTTCGGCCTTAATACTTCTGCAGGGCAACAGTAGTAGTATTTATTTATTTCCGCATAATAATATTCTAACATATTTTGCTACGTCACCCTAAACACGGCAGCATCTATAACTGTGGCCGTTATCACATGTGGTTACCACGACAACCGCTTAGGTCACTGTAGGTTAATGCCGATGGAGTAATGAACCGAGCTCACCACGCTAACCAGGCAAGACCAGCCTGCTATATTCTGGTGGGTACGAAAAATACCGACATCACAGAACTTGACAGACTGCACCAGTAAAAGTCCTAAACGACATTCCAGGCGGGAAGATTCAGACGTAAGAAACAAAAACCATAAAACAATAAATAACGTCTGCCATGTGTCGAGTTCGATGGGTCCGACAAGCGTGTAAATCATGACACCGTATGATTTACAGGGGGTAAATCATTGATAAATCAATAATCAGTAAATCACCGTAAATTAATAAATCAGAATCAAATTAGAAAATCGTTGATAAATCAGGAAATCAAGGGTAAATCACTGGAAAATCAGAAAATCAAGAGGAAATCACTGAAATCATGGCAATCAGTAAATAAGGAAATCATTGTAAATCAATAAATCAGGGTATATCAAGAGGTAAATTACTGTAAATCGTGTAAATCAGTAAATCATCCTAAATCAGGAAATCATTGTAAATCAGTAAATCAATGTAAATCAGTAAACCACTCGTAAATCACTATATATCAAAGATAAATCAGTAAATCAAAGGTAAATCAGTAAATCAAAGATAAATCAGTAAATCAAAGGTAAATCAGTAAATCAAAGGTAAATCAGTAAATCAAAGGTAAATCAATAAATCAATGTATGCCAATAAATCAAAGGCAAATCAGTAAATCCGAAAATCAAGCACACTAGTCAAGCCTTTGTCGGACCTCTCGTTCGAGTTTCCTTTGTTATCGTCGGTTAGGTTAGGTAAGTTGCTTTGGTTCGAATTTCACCGAGCATTGAGCTTTAGATTTTAGTAAAACCAGTAGTGAACCTGTCCTAGGCTTATATGTCGGACATGTACAGCACGCAGTTACTTCAAATCAGAAAGCCATGTCCCTTGAGCCTTGCTAAACCATTAGAGCATGCTTGAGACGTTAAATGAAAGACTTGTTCATTGCTGCCCAAAGAAGCATTGGTCAAGTTTTTCATTGAACCTTTGAACTACTCGGTGGGATTAGCTTGGCGGTTGTTCGTTGGCAGGGGTGGTATGACTAATTTCCAAGGTGGGAACATTTTGATCAATACATACGTAAGGCTTGGTACGACATTTAGAAAGCTTCATGGTAGCCATTTCTACGCTGATATCACTACTTTGAATTTCTAGAACTCGGCAGGTTCTTTCACCCTTGTGAGTTTTGTTTCTGATCGTTATGAAAGGTTAAACTTTGGCCTGATTTAGTTTTAACGTAACAGTAGACGAGGGATGGCTTCCCTGAAACAAAACTTTCCTCAGTACCAACGAGACAGGAAAAAAGGTTAAAACCCAAAAGCCACTCATGCAACCACAAGAAAACACAATTATAATTTTCGCTTTGTATTTGCAAGCTTTACCAATTGCTGTGACAAAATAATACGGCTTTCAAAAAAAAATAAATACGGTTCGAAGGGTTTTGTAACGAACGTTAACCGCTTCCGGTCATCTGCCCGACGAGGTAACACACAAACATTGAAACAACGTTGATCCAACGTTATTTATCAACGGCGTAAACATTGATTCAACATCAGTGTACAACATTGTTTCAATGTTGAAAATGTCCTTTTTGTCACCATTGTTTCAACATTGTAGTCGGATGATGGAACAATGTTGAATCAACATTGAACTTTGGATAGGGATTTAGTAATATTAACGATATTTCAACCAACCTACCAGCTGAACGTTGTACAGTGTTGAAAAATAGTTGGTCTGTCGTTAAAACAATGTTGGTTGTCGTTGAAACATCGTTGGACTGTTGTTGAAACAACGTTGGGCTGTCGTTGAAACAACGTTGGGCCGTCGTTGAAATAATGTTGGGCTGTTGTTTAAACAACGTTGGGCCGTCGTTGAAACAACGTTGGGCTGTTGTTGAAACAATGTTGGGCTGACGTTGAAACAACGTTTTCTTATTGTTGAAAGGTTGGTCTGTCGTTAAACATTTAACATCGGCCCAACTATGTTTCAACGATACACCAACTATATTTCAATGTTGTTCCAACATCGTTTCAATGCCCACCGAACATTGATTCAACGTTAGCAAAACGATGTTTCAATGACGGTCCACTACGTTTCAATGTTATTCCAACATCGTTTCAACACCCACCAAACATTGTTTCAAAAACTGCCCCACGATGTTTCAACGACAGCTCAACAATGTTTCAACGTTATTTCAACATCGTTTCAATGCCCACCGATCATTGTTTCAACGTCTGTCCAACAATTTTTCAACGAGAGCCCAACTTTGTTTCGAGATTCACAGACCATTGTTTCAACGTTCACAGAACATTGTTTCAACGTTCACAATACATTGTTTCAACGTTCACAGTACATTGTTTCAACGTTCACGGAACAACAAGAGATCAACTATGTTTCAACGTTATTTGAACATCGTTATCAACGTCCACCGAATATGTTTCAACCTCTGCCCAAGAGTGTTTCAATGACAGCACAACGTTG
Organism: Lithobius niger; assembly: GCA_023313725.1. NCBI lineage: Eukaryota > Metazoa > Arthropoda > Chilopoda > Lithobiomorpha > Lithobiidae > Lithobius > Lithobius niger. Next base: position 37,952 of record JAHWFP010004544.1, read on the forward strand.
TTTAGACATTCACAGAACATTGTTTACAAAACCGCCCAGCATCGTCCCTGCAACGAAAGGAATTTACCTCTTGGGTTAGATAATAAGTCTACGGTGTTTTAGTGCTGTGATCATATTACATGCATGACACAGAGAAGATAGGAAGAATGACGTGTCACCACCGAAATCATTGTCCCATGGGACGATTTGGGTGCAGAAACGTCATTCATCCTAACATCTATACCGTGCACATAATACGATCACATCGTTCAAACAAAACGACAGAGAATTATTAGCTAACCCTAGAGCTAAACTTTCGCCAGGCGTTGCTTTCATGTGGGCGAATTGTGCGTAGAGCAGAGATAAAAAATGTTGGCACTGAACCTAAGGAACGGTCAAAAAAGAATATATCGCTTAGAGTGGCTGTTGAATAGATGGGCTGAAGCGTGAGGCTATCATGTTGCAGTAAGAGAACTTCCGTGCAGTACTTCTTTTGAATTCGAATGTTGTCTCCAGATGGTAGCTTTACGTCTGAGCTCTGCCATCTAGCGAAATCGCTTAGTGTACGCAACGGCCGTTGGTTTTCTATGGCGCTGATGTAGCTGTACCACTAGCTCTAGTTAAGATCACCACCATAGCGGAGGCTTGGTGTCTGTAAGATTGACGGTTCCTCCCAAATCGTCGTCCCATGTTTAATGACACCCTCCCCTCCAACGTCGTTTCAACATCCACCCAACACCAAATATTGGTTTTCACAAGGAATAGAGTAAGCCTACTAACGAAATAAAATCGCCTGGCATAAATTAGGCCTAAACGCTATAAATTAAGCCTAAAACCTAGAACTAGGCATAAAAGCTAATACATTTTTAACCTACAATTGTAATGGTTATTACTTTTAGATCATACAGGGTGTCCCAAAAGTCCCAATCCAGCCTCATAACCTTTGAAGGAGTTTAAGATGAAACCCTGGCAATGTTGGGTTTGTTACCTTTGTGTACAACCAGCATTTCGCCTGCCCCACCCCCCTGGGGGCCCTAGGGGCCCAAGCACAGAAATTTCTATTGGAATGGGGGGAGGGGAGGTTAATGAATACCTTATTTGAAAGGTCTTCATTAGCCGTGTAAAATGCCGCAATGAGAGCGTCAATACGATGAGCTCATCCAAAATGGCGGCCGGTCAAACATTACGATTTTCTTCTGTACCCCTATGTGTTACTCAGGCTACAGACATCGGAAAAGGGCCTAGATGGCAGCAAAATGCTTCGTTCATTTTGGTTGGATTACACCCACAACGTCTTCTTCAAAGCCCCCTCCCACCCCCTGCTAGCTCTCTAGAAACAGCGGTCCATGAGCATGCACCTTAAATTAGTAATTCTTTTCAATCCTTTCAACGTTTGATGAACACAATATTTAACTAATGGAAAATGTTCACCATCCAAGTTTTATGTTTCGTTTCGTTTCGCCAATTTTCTCAAAGGTTGGTCATATTATTATTATTATAAGAAAGCCCGAAGGGTGGGGGGGGGGCAGAATTTCGGTTTCAAACTGCATCGATGTTGTGGGTGTAATCCTATCAAATTGAGCGAAGTATTTTGCTGCAACCTAAGTCCCTTTGCGACGTCTTTAGCCTAAGTAAGGGATGCAGAAAAAAAATCTCAATGTTTGACTGGCCGCCATTTTGGATGTGTTCATCATATCGAAGCGCTCAATGAGGCATTTTACTTGCCTAATGAAGACCTTTAAAATAAGTATTCCCTTATCCCTCATTCCATTAGAAATTTCTGAGCTGGAGCCACCGGGCCATGTATTGTTGTGTGATTGTTGCAAAACACTCATTTTTTATTAACTTGGGACATTTAGGACCTAAACTTAAATTTAAGAATAAGCCTACCAGAAATTAGGGATCGACCGATACAGGAAAATACCGATCCGATCCGATACCGATTTTCCCCTCACACGCCGATCCGATACAGATCCGATACACCGATACAGATATACCGATACCGATTTTAAAAAAAAAGTCAATGGGTCAGAAAGTCAAACGCATACTTCATCATTATGAAACTGGTGTGCAAGAAAATTAAATTTCTAATTTTTTTTTCTCAGTGGTGGCAGATCCGCAAGTGAACCTTCGACTGTAAAAAAAAAACCCTAGAGTACACTGCATATAGGCCTAATCCCAAGAAGCCCTGCCCTGATTCTGGCAATGCACACACGTTGAATTCACTAAGCTGCTGTGCAGATGACGTCATGGGATACAAGCGATGCTATGCAGGAAAGGTTTCTCACAAGCTAGGTGAAGTAGCCAGCGTGCACGGAAGTTGGTCGTATCGGCTAAAATATCGGTAAATAAACACCGATACAGATCCGATACCGATACACAAAAAATACCGATAATATCTGTAAATACCGATACCGATATTAATATCGGTCTATCCCTACCAGAAATTCGGAGAAATTTCCTTTCTTTCAAACCGTTTCTCCAATTTTTGACGCGACTATTCGAGAGGAGTAGAAGGGTTACACATATAAATAAATAAATAAATAAATAAATAAATAAATAAATAAACACACTGAATGATTTTAATGATGTTAGATTTTTATTCTTCCTACTACAGACTTTTCGTTTTCCAATCAAAAGGTAGTTGAGTATGTTATGTATGTAAATCCTTGCGATAAAAATCAGTTTGCCACGTTTAAACATTTACCATTTACCAGCCAAACTATCATACGTTGAGTAACAATCCTTACGAACGTTAATAAAATTCAATACTGGTTTAATAAAACAAAATTAAATTCCATCAATTAGAGATGGAGTTACACACGTACGTACGTCATGCATAGCCTTCATGAAACTCAAACGTTATTCGCAATAATATATAGGCTAAACAATATTACTAGAAAAATGCAATATCTTTAGTAGGAAAAATAAAAATATTGTTATTAAGAAAAAAGGTTATGGCAAGCATTGTTTGCTTGTAGGTGATCGTTTGAATTTAAGTATTCCCCGACGTAATAACTGGAATTCATTTTTCTATATGTCAAATGGAAGATAACGAAGTAAACTTTAATTTCGCTCTGATATAATTTTTGCCAAAAATCAATAGTACTGCAGTAATTCGTGAGTGAACGTAAAATTTTATGTTAAAAATCAAATTTTTCACCTTTACTCCCATTGCCCAGCCAAACTACCACACTTACGTTAACAATGCATATGAACGTTATTAAAGTAGATTTCATAACGGTTAATTCAAAAAAATTTATTAAATTCCATCAATTAGGGACGGAGTTGCATCATTTTGAAGGGTACCCCTAAGGGGGGGGGGGCTTCCAGGGATACAGAACCACGAAAAAGTGGTGGAGTTTGTAATTTCGGACTAAGATATATTTGATTTACATTTTAAAATAAAAAAAATCATGGTATGCGTTAGTGATAAGAAAAACCTAAAATCTAAGCATGTTTTTGATAGTCGGCCCACGGCCTATGTGTGTGGGGAGTGGGGAGGAATTCCCCCCCCCCCCTTCCTTTCCGGACAGGTAAAAAAAAGTTGAACCCCTACCCTAACCATATGCAATGACCGGTCCCTAATTGGACCAAAGGGTCGTTCGGATAATCCGATTCATGTTCATGTTAATAAACAAGTCATACTGCATGCAAAGAAAAAGAAACTGAAAAATCACGGGAAAACCTATATTGCTTAACTCAGTAACCTTCATTTATATTTTCTCGAAGGCCAGTCATTGATTTAAAGGAATTGAATATGATTAAGAGATTACGTAATTAATATACGCCTTATAAAATATAACTAAAATGGTACTGGCACATGATAAAAAACAAACAAAAAAACCCTATGAACGATCAATGTTGAAATTCGGTAAAAATCGATCTATGCAGGCAGTAAATCTTGCAGTAGGTCTAATCATATCATAATTTGGATTTTTGCTGGTGATGTCAAAACTGACGTGTAATTTCTTTTGTTCGATAAAAATAGCGCTTGGTTTGAGGGATCGCAACTCGTTGATTCCAACGTTTAACTTAAGTAACCCGTTCTCTTTCAAAAGCCGTTGGTGCCTCCTTTACAGCATTAATGAAAATTGGAAATAAACCATCAGCGAAAATTATACACTAGAAATAATGCAATTCAGTAAGCCACCTTTGTGCACTTACTTTTCATCAGAGTAGCATGACTAGGATTCGAACCGGCAACCCAGTTCTTCCCCAGCTCTCTTACATACGCCTTAACCACTATAGCCACATCCACACCACTGGCATAAAGATAACTCACTGAACCCGTTATTAAGATCACAACCGTGACCAGGACTCCATTCGACCGAATGTTCTCGGCCATTGGCAATGGAGAGGGAATACAATTTACTGAATCACTTACTGAACTAGGGGTTATTTCTAATATATAATTTTCGCTAATGGCTAATTTCCAATTTTCCTTAATATTACAGCGATTTATGTCTATTTATGTCTCCTCTACAGCACACAGGGGTCCGTCGCGCATGGATACACAATGAAAGGGGTTAAACCAGCCGGAAGTCATATCGTAGAACAATACGTTTTTTATAATCATTGGAACGCGAACTGAACGTCTTATTCTTAAATTGTCTCACGTTTGAAGTCATTATTTGTACCATTACGTTGTCCAGCGCGATCTCAGAAGCTTTTATTATTTGCTATCCCAGTCTAACTTTCGGTATTGGCCGGGGCTTTTACCTCGATGCTAAAATCTTTCTGAGATCGCTCTGGACAACGTAGCGGTACAAATAATAACTTCGAACGTGACATCAGACAGGCCAACAAAGGCGTTCAGCGCAAATTCTGGTTATAATAATAGCACATAGGCATAATAAAATTTAATAATTATTAGGGCCATTCAAAAACCACGTGGCCGTTTTTTAAGGCATTTTGCCCCCCCCCCCCCCCCCTTGTGGTCATCCGTGTCGAGATCTTGGACCTTCCCCACAAAAACCACGAGCCTCATAGCCACCCTTCCCTCCCCATACTTACAAAAAACTAACTCATAGCCACCCCTTCCCTCCCTGTACTTAAAAAAACCAAGTGACTCGTAGCCACCCCCTCTCTCCTCGTACTTAAAAAAAATAACATCTTAAACATGTATTTGACAAATGCTGTACCACTTCATATTAAATTTGTTATTGTGCTGTACCAAAATTGGTGAATTGATAGTGTTCGATACGAGAAACCTAACAATAAGTAACCACCATTGCTTTTAATAAACGCAGCCTTTTTATTCATTGTGTGAAATATTTTCACCAAAATGTTTTGCGATCTGCAACGGCCGCTAGACTAATCATCATCCGAGATTTGTAACTGAGAAGGAAAGTCATAAGTTGTAAATTAATATGTTCATTACGTATTACGCAGGTCATCACTGCAATGAAGTCTACCAGTGAAGCACTCGACGTTTAAAAGAATTTAGTCAAGCACACGCATTCTTACATCGTGGAAAATTTCTACGTCAAGCCGCGGTATTTTTCGCCACTGTGCGGAATATGCAGTTCGGGTGACTGGTGTCCAGACGTTAAGGTCGATGTGGGAACAATACGGAACCACTTCCACAGCGGCTCCAAGCGCGTCCACCATCGATCTGTATACGTTGGTTGTACTATGTCCGTTGGTGTAAAGGGTAAATTAAGGTCGCTGTTTCTCGAAAATAAGGTCAGTTTTTTCCAAATTTACCTAACCTAACCTAACCTAAACTAACCACATAACACCAGAAACCGCAATCAAAATCTTAAACCTTTCTAAACTATACGCGCCGGAATCTAGATAGGCCGGCCATCTTGCTCGGAGCTTCTGCGGTAGTGGACCCAACAATACAACAACGGCGTAAGGCTGAGTGCGATGGTATGCACGGACTCACTCTTGGACGGTAAATGCACTAATCCACTGGACATAATGGCTTTACTTACAATGCAGCAGCCGCGTGGTTTATTTGGAAGCCAGGGGGGGGGGGGGGGGGGGGGGGGGGGGGGGGGGGGGGG
>JAHWFP010004546.1:0-10058 GCA_023313725.1 Lithobius niger
ATATAATACTCATTCCGGCAAAAGTACGGAGTTTTTTCAATTACTGTGAAAACACGTACAGAAATTGCTTTAAACTTGACAACAATTGCGCTGCACGTCGCTATTCATTGCTACCTTGCAAACTGAGTCTGGTCGCGTGAATGTGGTATTGTTGGCGGGTTTTGCGTATCCTTGTTGTGAGTATCAAAGACCTTGGAATAGTAGTAGTATACTAGTAGTAGTAGTATTGCGTAGTGAGTATTTTACGCAATGTAACTCAACAAGAATGTCAAATCCAGCAAATCAAACAAAAACACATTAGAAAAAATGTAAAAACCGTGCAACAAGACAAAACACTATTGACATGCAAAAGTAACATTAAAAAAAAAACAGACAAATTTATCAACAAATCCCTTTATAGTGTCCCTTTATAATTTTGCTCTTTTCTCATTTATTTTTTTTTAATTCAGTCTTAAAGTAGTAATTTTCGCATACGATGACGTAGTCACGTACTGCCTATATAAAAAATCTTTTGTTTTGGGAAAATATTTTTAGTATCAAGGCTTTCTACGTTCTTGAATACAATTTTAATTATTTTATTTTGTAGCTTTAGCACCATATCCATTATAGTTTTTATCATGACCATAAACGCCAATCAATCCAAGCATAGTAAAAACTCCTTTTAGTTTTCTGTACTATTGTAACGACTTGTCCGTCCGTCGCTTTTTTCAACTTCGCAACGGTACCAGATGTTGAGGACCAATGTTTACAACGTTAGATTCAGTGTAAAAGTTAGTTAAATAACATGGCAAATTAAAACATCGTTACCTCCTTATAGGTAATAGACTTCTTCGACGTAACTAAATTAAATAATAACAGTTGATCGTCGAATTGAAATCCTAAGGATAACACTGCGGCCGTAAAAACGAAAGCATTTTAGCTTCGTTTAAAATAGTCTCGTCGCATTGTTGCATGAATAAATGGGCTTACCATCGAACCAGATTCTCCATTAGGCCTATCTGCTACTTACGAAATTAAAACTACAGTTAAAAAAATTAGGCCAAAAATCACGTTACCATGGTAACGTCAAGTTGCAAGTTCCTGGCTTCACCAACACCGTCTCTCCCGTAACTTCCCTACTACCACTGATCTATGTAGGCCACGTTGCGTATTACGTTTAACACTGTAACTGTGTGCCTGAAGGCGCACCGTGTTGCAAAAATGAATAGACGTAGTATACAAAACAAATCTCCGTTAGCAGCTACTTACGAAGTTAAAGCTCCAGGTAAGAATTAGACCTAAAAGTTGACACATATATATCACCTAAAATCTAAAATAGGCTTAAAAGCTAACACATTTTTAACGGGCAATTCTGATGGTTACTGTTTTTAGATTATATAATAGAGATAGCTGTTGCAATGCGTGATAGAGAAGTGTGCCTCTCTATTGGTAGTGGCAGAACTGTGCAGAAGACCGGATGCGACTAGGTAGTCGTTCTAGCCGCTTGTTAATTTTAGTATTAAGAATATTTCTAATCGTATGCAAACTAGACGTAATTTACCTCAATTTAGTAGTTAAGTTTCGTATGCTCTTCAAACTTACACTTGCTATCAATAATGATTCCAAGGTATTTTGTACCGCAGCCATTTTCGTGACAGCAAATATTTAATTCCAGATAAACATTCCTATGTGAAAAATGTGCTATATTAATAAACTTTGTTTTGCAAATATTAATATAAACCTCATTGTAATTGCACAATCTAACAACAGAATTAAATTCATTCTGTATTTGTTTCATCATATTTTCATATACCATTCCAACTCAAATTAAAATAATATCATCCGCAAACAGAAATACTTTCGTGCTGTCATTTTCTTCATTGGTATCATTGATGTAAATAATAAACAGCAACGGCCCTAGCACAGAATCTCTGTGGTATTCCATATTCAATCGTTTCAAAATCACTAACGGTCTCCTTAAAAAGTAGCCGCGGTTTTTAAAAAATGTTTAAATTTTTCTACGCAACCCTAGCTTTTAAGTCTTAGCCTCTAGTAACGGTTTGTGATTGATAGTGTCAAATTCCTTCTGCAAGTCCATGATAACGGCTCCAACAAATTTATCCTCATTAAGTGCACTGAAGATTGTAGCATTGAATTTCTTTGGAGCCCTACGAGTACCACACGATTTTCTAAGTACATACCGACTTTTATTTAATGATTATTACTGTTTAGAAAATTTCTAATTTCATTACCAAATACTATTTCGATAATCTTATTTTATAATGCAGTAAAGAAATTGGCCTGTAGTCATTTAAATCCTTCATATCCTTTTTTTTTTAAATTGGTCTAAAAACTTAAATTGTAAACTCTTTTGGCCAAACCTCATGACCAATAATATGTGTGATGAGTTTTGTGATCAAAATTGCAGTATTAACTTTTGCAGTTCTAAAATGTTTAAAATAAAACTCATCAATGCCTGTCGCATGAGTAACTTTCGATGATTTTAATAATTTTTCATGATATAACAAGGATTGACACCCAAACAATTTGGAACATTCATATCCTTAACTTTTCTTTTCAACTTTCATTTGTGTATCCTTATCAAAATCCCCTTTACAGTTTTTTGCATTCTCTTAACAGTTTCTGAAAATGTTTATTAAACTTGTTACATTTTAATTAAACTGTATTAAACTGTATTTGCATTAGTGATTATATTCTAAGGCGTAGTAAGATGGGAATCCATTTGTTCCTAGGTCCACACGTTAAAAAAAAAATATTTCAAATTATTTTCAAATATCTTTAAATACAGCAGTAAGGTTTCACGTGGACTAAACATTGCAGCAAGATTGCCGTATCTGGAACCGTACAGGAAAGCTTATTCGTGTTCCCTCTCCTGTTTTGACTTCGTTTCATGTAAACCTTACCTTAAACATCAAACAAGTTCATTTTGTTTTCTGATCGTTTTGTGTCGAGAACATTCGTCGTGAAATAAAGACGAATAATACGACATTCAACTTTGAGTCCTAAAACGCTTAAGATAGGCTTCTTTTGTTTTAAGGGTATTTTTCAAATTTTATTTTGAAAACGTTTTCAAAAGAACACCTTTTGAATTATGAAATAAAAATAAAAAGCCTGGTCACGGAGTCACATTCGTAAAGGTGGGAAAACGCCCGAAAAGCAAAGACATTTTTATTCACGGCCGTAAATATATTTTTTTTTAAGTTATAAATTTATTTTTTAACGTGAGCCATGACTGGCCCTATACCTTGCGCCGTGGCTGTTTGCTTGTGACGTGCATGTCACGTGACTGGGCTAGTCCAATCAGACGACCAAACAGCCGTTGTACTCGTTCATCATTGGCTAACTCATGGTGACGTCACGGCAAACAGCCATTGCGCGTGGTTTAGTGATAGTTAATATTAAACAGGACGGAAAGCCAACTGGGCTGGAGAAGGGTTAAATAAATACGGATGAAAACCTATTTACGTTGCCTTTTGGACTTAAATGTCAGACTGCTTGATCGGGGAATCGAGCCCACGACATTTGAAACCAAAGACCGACGTCCTACCCCTGAGCCATACTGACACGGCCTTAAAGGAAACATCCATAGGCAGCATTTAACACGCAGACATACACATATAAACATACATTTTTACAATCGGCCTGTTCAGTTAGGGCGTTTCAATAAGACTCAGCGGTTGGACCTCGGTCCTCGGTTGCAAAGGTCGTGGGTTCAATTCCCTGCTCAGGCAGTCTGACATTTAAGTCCAAAAGGCAACGTAAATAGGTTTGCCTCCGTATTCACGAAACTTAAAAACCATTACGAATAAAAAAAATGAAGCAAATACTAACAAGCAAAATGTAGAAGGAAGAGGTTTTACTTAAAGTAAATGGTACGAGTCAAAGCATCTCCTCTAGTTTGAATGAATAATAATTACCTTTTGCTCTAGAGCAAACACTTCAGTCGGTAAATAAAGGTCAGTGGCAAAGCAGCTATTCGAGCGGCTGGCTTTACTGCATTGCACGGGTGCTTGAACTTATGTACACCATTCCTTTCCTTTGCAGTTTGCGTGCTCGTCTCCGTGATGGATACTCGATTTTTGTATTCCAACATTGTGTATAGTCCACAACATCAATGGCAGTTGGGAAGCGGTGCATGTTTACTTTGCCACAGCGTTTTGGCTTCCATTACGGCATGTGGAGAGGTTTGGAATTTAATCCAGTGACCAGTTTGTGCAATTATTATACGAACCACATTTTGAGAGTTCGTGACACTGACGATTGTTCAACCCACAAGTCCTCACGTATGCCTTTTTAATATCCTGGATCGGATAGATACCTCAAAAAAGGTCTCCACTTTCCGTCGAGACGTGAGTGAACCACCACGAGAATCTACGGTTACTCCCAGTAATTAGGCACTGGTTAGCCATACCACATTTTTCACTTCAACCGGAAATAGGTTTTTTTATGGTTACTGTGCATTGGTGAGGAACGAGACTTGTATAGAGAAGTGAAATTTGCCGCCATATTGGCACCGGTATGGGTTTTGGAGGGCATAACTACAAGGTGCACTACATAAAAATGGAGGGAAAAACAACGGAAGAGCGGATATCTTATAGGCTTAAAATAACGTTGTTTTCTCCAACAACAAAAATCGCGCGTTTTAGGTCTAAGAAATCACTCTTCACAGCATCGGCTTCAGTATGACGCCCTTCTGTTTCTCTCCGCAGTGCCCCTTGCAGCTAACCCATTAAGGCTCCACCATAGAGTTATACACAATAAGGGCGTGTTTCTAAACTAGAGGGAAGAGTGAGATGGATTCCTCTAAGCCACGCCCCTCAACGTCACCAAAACCGATCAGTTTAGAAACACCACTGCCTCACTTGTCGTTTTCAACATCACAAAAATTAGCAATAATCGCTGCCACATCTATTTTCTGTTCTTAGTCCCATAGTAAGAACATAATACAAATGCCTATTAATCTCTGTTTAATTGGATTTTATTTCTAAATTTAGACATATTCTATATCTCACTTTCTACAGTTTAGAAACACGACCATATCAGCTACTAATGCGTGATGGCAGCCATGTTGGATCAGTAAGTGAGTGAGAAAAAACTTGCCTCACTTTCCTCAGCAACATCTCAGCTCCATGACGTCACGTGGGATGAGTTTGGATCAGTCTCCTCGAGTTAAGAAACAGTTTTCCTCACTTCCCTCAGACATCCCTCTAGTTTAGAAACAGCACCAATTACTACGTCGTGTCACTGATCTATTGTTTAACATTTCGAACACGCACTGCTTCCGCCATCGTAACGTGAACCACAGCTACCGAAGGAAGTTGTGAGTCTACCTCTGATAGATACATCGTTTTGGAAGGATTTGCTTGCTTCTATAGCAATTTGTATGGGTACAATTTATTCATACACCATTTACTTCTTGAGCAAAAAGTCGGGAGAGAAAGCAATTGTTTCTAACTCAGATGTAGAAGGTTTTGCTTGTGTTTTTATTCATACTACTTGAAGGATTTGCTTCATATTGTCCAACTAGAAGGTTAGCCTCCTTTTTTTTTCATACGGCCGTGTTGCCGTATCATATTGATTGCAAGGATTTTTAAAATACGGAAAAAGACACAATCAGAGTCATAATTACTGGAATTATGTAGAAAATTTCCGCTGCCACCATCCTCAGGCACTCCGACGAAAGTTGTTGGCCTCCGTGTGCTCCTACATCGTTGTCGTCTGCTTCGAATTTGTAACTGACGTTCCTCGCGGCCTCCCGTATTTGGTGGGCAGCATACTCTCAAGCTCATCTAGCTTCCACTTCCTGCCAAGCTGTTGCTTCAGGTCGTTGCCAATGACGTTTTCGACGCGGGGAAATGTTGGCCCTTGAATATTCGTTAGCGAAACACCACCAATTTCGTGCAGTCGCAATTGATTCTAAGCATCTCAGATGCCTGTCGTTTTTAGAATTCGACTTCACAAGTGTCTCAGCTTTTTCCCATCCAATACTATGCTTAGACTCCATGCAGTGACGAGAACTTAGTAAGGTAACGAACGACGTTTTCCCGGAAAAAAAACACATAAAATAAGTTTTCCACATGCATTTTAATTTCTGCAAACGCCTTCCCTTCCGCCCAAGACTTCGGTACCCGGTGAAGGAATTAATATTAGCGTGTTTTGTTTTTCAGCTTGTACTGCGAGAGCTAAGCTTTCGTCCACGTAACGCTTACAAAATCGAGTATTCGGAAATATGAGGCGCTCATCAATGTGGTGGAAGACGACGTAATAAAGAAGATATGATCTCTGATTGTACTCCGTTGTGTTAGAAAATATAAATATTTGTACTGAATAGCGCAAATTATTTTTAGAACTTCAATAAGTTCTGGTGTGGTATCTTAACCAAGAAAAGGTGAGCTTAGCCTTGGTGGAGCAAATTTGAAAAGTGTTAAAATGCCCTATGGAAAGGAAATCCAGGAGTACTGTAGTAAATTTAAGATCGAAAGCAATATTACATTAATTTGCTGGCATTTGTTGTCTTATGGATTTGGTATTTTTATTGTCCCCTGAATTTGGTATTGTGTGTTGTCCTATTAATTTAGATTTCCGTGTTTCCTATGAATTTGGGTACGAATTTGGTATTGTAGGTTGTTCTATGAATCTAGTATTCTACAGTTTCCTATTAATTTGGTTTGGTATGTTATCCTTTGAATTTGGTACAGTGCGTTGTCTCATGAATTTGGCAATGTAAATTGTCGTATACAGTATTGTGTGTTGTCTTACGAATCTGGTATTGTACGGTTTCCTATGACTTTGGTATCGTTTGTTATCCTTAAATTTGGTGTAGTGTGTTGTCTTATGAATTTGGCGTTATGTGTTGTTCTATGATATTGTGTGTTGTCTTGCGAATCTGATATTGTACGGCTTCCTATGAGTTTGCTATGGGTTGTTATCCTTTAAATTTGGTACAGTGTGTTGTCTTATGAATTTGGTATCGTATCTTGTCCCTGTGGTATTTTGTGTTGTCTAATTATTCTTATGTTCTACGGATTCCTATGAATTTGGTATGGCATGTTATCCATTGAGTTTTCCTTTGAATTTGGTATAGTGCATTGTCTCATAAATTTGGCCTTACATTTCATCCTATAGTATTGTGTATTGTCTTTCGAATCTGATATTTTACGGAGGGAGGATTTGGTGCAGTACGTTATCATTTGAATTTAGTTTGGGTGTTGTCTTATGAATTCGGCATTGTATACTGAATTGCTTCCTATGAATTTGATATCGTGTTTCTCTTTCGAATTTGGCGTTGTAAGCTGTCCCATGAAAATTGGCTTGGTAAGTTATCCGTAGAACTAAGTATAATGTGTTGTTTTTATGAATTTGGTGTTAATGTTGTCCTACGATTTTGGCGTTGTAAACCTTGTCCTCTGTGATGTTGGTGTTGTGTGTTGTCTCACGACTCTGGAGTTGTATGCTATCCTCTAGATTTACGATTATGTGTTGGCCTACGAATTTGGTATTGTGTGTTATTCGAAGAATTTGGTACGGTATGTGTTGTACGTTGTTATGAAATAAATGTACATTCCCTTTGCGAGCTGTCCTACGCATTAAACTATCAATTTATTTGGTATACAGTTAGAACTAATAAATTTGGGAATAAACGCTGGTACGTTCAATTCAATGCCTTTTAAATGATCGTTTAACCGCTTTGTGAGTTTTTAATTTGGTATAAATTTGGAATAAACCCCCACGTTGCAGTTAACAGCAATACGTCCTGAACTAATAGTCGTTTTATGATTCATACCAAGAATTTATAGGGTTTGGGAGGAGAATTTATAACTCTAAAAACTCCCTATTGAAACACGTTAGATTCGTCCCCATTAGTTCAGTCCGAGTTTTCAGAGGGCGCCACGTGTTCTATCTGGTAATTTTTTCTCAATTTTCAGCCCAAATCTAAAGTAAACTAAATTACAACTAAGCTAGGCTAAATAATGATTAAATATAAGCTAATTATATTTCGTTTAGCTGAGTTTAATTTTAGGCTAAAAACTGAGTAGAAATTCACACAGAAAACACGTGGCGCCCTCTATAAACTAAGACTGAACTAATGCGAACGTATCTAAGACGTTACAGTATGGGGGTCTCAGTCACAAATTCTCCTCCCCAATCCTATAAATTCTTGCTCATACCAAGGCGAATCTTTTCAGTCCGGGGTGGCGTTCTCACGACTATACTAGACGGGCGAAAAAGTATGTCCCAACGCGCACCGCTAGCTTTGTGAAGGGGCCACCGGAAACCGTGGGCAAAGCGAGGAGCAACAGTCCAGTGGTCAGCTTCCTTGTGATTTTATGACCACTTCGCAGTCTTAGTTGATATTACTTCTTCTCATACTGGTCCTTTTGTTTGGTTTTCCTAGATTGGATGACCCATTCCCACACGCCACTTAGCACAATGGTAGTATGCTAGGTTACTGTTTAGCCTACTGCCTAGGGCGTATGACAAAATCGTTTAGACATAAAATTTATGCCCTTTTTAACCTACGACATCCCACTGTACCGTGAAAGGCATTCAAATTAAACTTGCTGCCACGATAAGCTTTATTTTTGTTTTTACAAGTTTTATTTTTCTTCTAATCACCAAGACATTCCAGATCAAGTCGCGTCGGTATAAATTATGAGCTAGAACTGGTAAGTAATATAGAGCAGTGACATTTGCCGCCATATTGGCACCAAATTGGCACCAGTATGGGTTTTGGAGGGCATAACTACAAGGTGCACTACATAAAAAGGGAGGAAAAAACAACGGAAGAGCGGATTTCTTAGGCTTTAAATAACGTTGTTTTCTCCAACAACAAAAATCGCACGTTTTAGGTCTAAGAAATCACTCTTCGCAGCATCGGCTTCAGTATGACGCTCTTCTGTTTCTCTCTGAAGTGCTCCTTGCAGCTAACCCATTAAGGCTCCAGCACAGAGTTATATACAATAATACTACGTCGTGTCACTGCTCTATTCGCCACATTTTTCACCGAACTTGTGTTTTTAGTCATTTATTGGTGAAAAGCAAATTTTTTTTGAAGGGGTAACTTTTAGAGGCGTACACTGTAAGACTTTTTTTTTTAAAATAAACATTTTTTAGGGGCACCTAGAAAACATTAGACGTGTTTAGTGGAAAATCACGCAAAAATATTTTACAAACAGCATGGGTTGAAAAGAAACCTTTCGAAAAAGAACGTTTTTATTGTGTTGCAGCCATGAAATTCGTTTAAAATAAAACATTAATTAGCGTTCACTTTTCTAGCACTATGTAAGGATATGTGTAAAGCCCAGGCAGCGGTAAAATGTTTAAAAATGAAACAGTAGGGTTTTTATTACAACGCACAAATATGTTTTTGAAAATGTATGTTTTATAACGAAAATGTTTAGTTTGTTGTGTGTTGTAAAGTAAATCACTACTGGTTTAAGACAAAACACTGCTAGTTTTAAGATAAAAACACTGCTGTTTTAAGACAAAGCTCTGCTGTTTTAAGATTAAAACACTGCTATTTTAAGATGAAAACACTGCTGTTATAATCTAAAAACACAGCTGTTTTAATATAAAAACGCTGCTGTTTTAAGATAAAAACACTGCTGTTTTAAGACATCCTGTATTAAAATAAAAACAAACAATTCCGCCGCTGCGTGTGTTTTAATCATGTGTTTTTTAAAGTGTTGCAAACTGAATGCTGTGTGTCTGCAACACTACGTGCGTAAGCGCTCTTGTTTTGGCTGGTTTCTTGTCAACCGAACCGACGGTATTTGTGAGACGCTTTTTGTGAGTTTTTCAGCTTTTGTGCTTTTTCTAGGTACATCGTCTAAAACGTGTGCGTTTTAAAAAACATGTCTTTATTGCGTAGGATTCCATTCATTGTTTCTTTTGTACACATATCAGGCGAACGGCCTGCTCAGTTCTTCCCGAACCGAATCCTTCCACTCCTCCACGAACTCCCAGCGTCCATCGATAATCTCCTATTGACATCTCCTACTCCTCCGCCGCCCGTAGATTACAAATTTAGTCGCCAGATGGGGCTGCGCAGCGTAACA
>JAHWFP010004551.1:0-26888 GCA_023313725.1 Lithobius niger
TGATCCCATCCTTAAACTCGGTACCTACTTCACAATATACGTAATCCATAGGAATACCCTCAAAATTCGGTAAATCCGTAAAAACTCTAAACTCACTCTCAAAAATCGGTAAATCTATCAGATTACAAAAAACACTACCCTAAAGATAAGTAAATCGCCCTCAACGTGGGAGAAAATGAAGAGTTAGGGGTTTCGCTCGTCCTTTTTTTTAATTACGATATTGGCTCTGGTTTATTCGAACATCTGCAGGCAAATATTTAACTGTATTAGATTATTTATTCTATTTGTTCCTTTGTACGCAGCTGTATAATTTTAGTTTGTATAGCATTCAAATTAGTGAATTAAGATTTAATTTTAAACGACATATTCTCATCCGAATTTTGCCTATTCCCGGGATTGAATGCCCTAATTCTGACGATAACCAAACCAGAACCAAGAGCAATAAATAGCCAAAATCTAACACGTAAAAAGTGTACCGTATGGCCTAGTGCAGTTTACAAAATCTCTTTGAAACCAGGAAGAGTTCTGGTTGTGCAGCGACTGGAGAGCGTGAAGTGGCCGTGGACGATTTTCAGTCTTTACGTCCAACATAAAACGACTGTAAAACATCTTAAATTGAGAAACGGCTCTTGGCTTTCAAAGACTGTAATAGTTTTATTACCACATGAGAACGAAACTTTTCTTGCTTCTTCCCTTCATCATTTTTAATACAAATTTCTGCATTAACAAAAAAATTTGGCAACTTCACGGTTTTCATTGTGATTATTTCAGTAATTTCGCAGTAGTCTTTTCAGAATGCAGAGCGGCTGCGGGACTTAAATTTGGACCCTTTTAAACATTGCAGATTATATGTGGTTATAACTTTTTTTCCTTTCTGCATGGCTTTGTTGATCTAGACCGTAGGACTTTTTTTTTACAACTGGAAGGATCTGTAACTAGGGTAGGGTTCGACCAAAAAACATACGTCCCATTACCTGAGTATTTTCAATACTAGTCCCTGACTGTTTTCAATACTATACTTTTCCTGCAAATTCAGAGACTACTACTACTTTTGCTCACAGTTTAGTTCCAGGCTAGTAATACTGAAATTTTTCCAAGCCGTGTTATCGCTCGTCAGCCGCCAGTTTTAACCTATCACTCTGTACGTGAATTTCTATGATGAATACTCAATGCGGTCAATACCGCTTGGGTAGGTAAGGTGACCACACAGGTTTTTAACTTCAGAGCTGTTTTACTTTGACACTGGTTGTCAGGGATTAGAAAATATATATTTATGAGTTTTTCAAAATACAGGCCATTGATTGTGTTTTCCTTCTTCTGCAACGGTTATCCCAGACATCTGGCAACTCTCGAGTGCTACAGCGTTGAAAAAACCTTCCAGCCAGGAAGGGGATGACTTCTTCAAGCAAAGGCTGACTGAGGCAGAAATCGCGGCATGTCTCGTCTCCTGGGTCAACGCAAGTTGATGTACATGCCAGAAAGTCATCGCCCTCTGGTGATGCCGAAATAACCGATCTGAAATCTGAAGTGGCCGGAAAACGAAACTCACAGCTTCTCTCCCAGACGACCTCCTGACAAGAAAAGGAATGTGACACAATAGTCACAACACGGACACTCCCATGTTGGACGTGTGTTCATTCACTGGCTAATATCTGACAGAACAAAGGACAACTGATTGTTGAAAAGTTCAGCTGCCACACACACAAACTGGTTCAACTTAACCTCTGTATGAATCCATCGCCACTCTTCTCACAACGTATGGCAGCAAATCAAATACAATCTCCAAAAATGTCTCTTAAGATAATTTCTTAGAAGATTTTGATGAGTGTATGGTGAAGTTTTTTGTGGTTATCACAATTAACAAATGCTGTACTGTACAGCTAGTACTGTTGGCAAAGTACGCGGCAAAGTAACATTTGTAAGCTACTGGCCACCAGATCAAACAATTAAAGGGTGGCGTTCAAAAGCTCATGATGAAATTCCCTGATTTTTCCAGGTTTTCCAGACCAATACTACCACTTTTCCCTGATTGTTTTCGGTAGAAGGAAGGTGCAGTACAGGACTAAAAATTTTTTTTTCACATTTCACTCAAATCACAATAACTATATCCCATTGCTTTTCTAAATCAAAAATTGCACTGCCCTGACTGGTATTAGTAAAGTGCATGAAAAGGCCACAATCTGAACTAAACTAAAAACTCACTAAACACATTACGTCCCACATTACTTAGGCCTAAGTAGTTTTAAGTTTATCAGAAATGAAACAAAAAGGAAATGAAGTTTTAACTGAAATAAAGTGAAGGTTAGAAGCAAAAAATTAAATCCGAATTACCTATTCTTTATAAGTGAAAGATTTTCCGGAAAATGTTCAAATTCCTTGATTTTCGGTAAATATTTTTCAAATTCCCTGATTTTTCATTCTTGATAAATTCCCTGAATTTCCCCGGTTTTCCAGGTAGGATGCCACCCTGAATTAGTTCACCTACAAGCATAAATGATTCCCCAAGTCCTGCTCCTGCCTTTTCCATTTGCAAATTTTTGGCAATAAATTACCCATATTCATATACACTGCTGATCTACTACTAATGGTGGACCACAAAGTTAGAGTGTATTGAATTCACCCGTCATCCTTGGTACAGCCTTGGAAACGGTAAAGATGTTGGATTTACGGCGTGAAGATTGTTGCAAAATCTAACGGATTATTAAAAGTTACTTTGGGACTTGATGCATGATTAACCTCTTGTAACTTTGGACTCTAAACTTTACAGGCGCCTAACAGCTACTTCCCACTGCGCCTGCAAAATTTGAAGTCTAAGGGCCGACTAGCTTAGGAATTCTGAACATATTACAAAACATTGGGCAAACCCAACGCAATAGACTGCATAATCAAATCTGTTGACTGTCAAATTGAATTTCAGAGGCTGATGGGTGGAGCACAAAATCAGACGTCTAGATAGCAAGTTTCCTGGGTTGTGAAGTCAGACATTCTTAGACTACAAAGTCGATATTTTAATTTGCATCCGATTTCTGGACTACATGGAACTAAATTTTCAAACCATTTATGGAGAGAAAATAATTGCGATTTTCAAAATCAGAAAACTGGTCGGCCTGCTGGAACGTTCGCATCATAAGGTCAGACAAACCACGTTACTGCAACGTCAGAAATGCTGAGCTGTAAAGTTATTTTCAAAATCCCAGAATATAAAGTCAGAAAGATGAAATGCAAAGTCATTAAGGCAAACACTGCACAAATTATGCACAAATGTAAAAATTTGAATAGGTACCATGCTGAAAGTCAGAATGCCAGATTACAAAGTCGTTGAACTACAAACTTCGACTAGGTTACCTCGTTGCTTCCACAGAAGAAAAAAAGAGAATGTGATCAGGGAGGTGGGGGGGAAGGCATGCTGCTTCTATGGAATCTCTTTACAAACAAGTCCATAATGATGTAGTTCGCTTTTCATTCAATTTAAACAAGACAATGAGGCATGCAACAAGCTCTAACTTCATTACTACGTCACTTTGCATCGATTACTGAGCTAATGGAATTTCTGTAGGACAAGTAATTAACAAAATACTTTAATAGCTTCGTTATAAACGTTATTAAGTTTATTAAAGGAAGCTACCAAACTACTGCCATTATTTACTGGAGCTAAATCCGAAGGCCTATGATTGCAAGATAGATAGAAGTGAAAATTGCCCATTATTGCGAGATAGAAGTGAAAATTGTCTATTACTACAAGATAGAAGTGAAAATTGCCTATTATTACTAGATGAAGTGAAATAGACTATTATTGCAAGATAGAACTAAAAATTGCATATTATTGCAAGATAGTCGTGAAAATTGCCTATTATCGCAAAATAGAAGTGAAAATAGCCTATTATTACGAGATAGAATGAAAATTGCATATTACTGTAAGATAGAACTGAAAATTGCCTATTATTGCAAGATAGTAGTGGAAATTGCCTTGAAGTGGCTCAGAATCAGAACTGCTTTGACTGTGGTTGTCAGCAATTAGAAGACATATACTTTTGAGTTTTTCAAAATACAGGCCTTTGTATTTTCTTTCAAACATGTGCAAGTGAAAACAATTACTCTTCTTGAATTAGTACTCTTTATCAAAGGTTCTTTAGGAGTATTCGGGATTGCAGGAACTGCTCATAACCGTGATAGGGAAACACTTGGGCCTAACCTTTAGTTTAATATAGGCTAGATGGTTTTAACTTTGTGCCTTAGGGAAAAATCACATCCATGTTTCACCTAGGCCTAGTTTGCCTTTTTACTTAGCCTATCTTTACTTAGTATTAAATACTTGCTAACGCAAAGTAAACCAGCAAAAATAGACCTAGGCATAACTACATATGACCCCATCCAGTAGTGTCAACTGACTGTTGCGCCGTAAGTAGTTTGCTACGAAGACAGAATTTTGATTTGATTGTAATATTCATAAAATCTGAAATACGCTCCACAAGCTACATTCTACCGCTGCCCCACAGCAGAAACTTTCGTTTCACAGGTTCTACAGAAATATTATAGAAATAGCAGCAAGAAGGATCTTTTCTGTCGAGTCTACTTTCTTTTTATGATGTACGATGCTGCGACGCCCTGTTTCTGTCATAGGGCCACCCGCACCAAACACTGTTTCAACAAGTGACCTTTAGTGCATAGGCTATCCCCAAAGCAGAATTTTCTGCCACTGTCTGCGACACCAATTGTCGGGGGAAAATTATCTGCAGCTAACCTATTTTTTCGTATGGTTACCCACAAATTTATTGGTTTTTACTGAATAATTTTTCAGTGCTTTATCCTATTGATCTGGCTCTTCCATCAATAGAAAGGTCTGGTCGAGATGATTAAAATGGTTTATTGGAATGTCCAAATCGGTCAAAAATTGACGAAACGGCAGAAATTTGGTCAAAACGGCACGTTTTGACTGCGACTGTGGCAGATTATCTGCGACATAGTCACACGTCGCACCCTTTTCTGCCTCCAGGTAGGCTATTACACAAAACCATGCTTACCGACCATTAGTGCATTTGTGAACAGCAGACAGATATTACCAAAAAAAAAAAAAAACGTTGTCGTTGGCACTGGCAGAACTCGCCCTAGCAGCAGTTGATCGGCCTATTACGACACCTGGAAAGGGACCCTGACACAGTTCCTGCAGGAGTTGCTATTCAGATAGCAATACCAGACTCCTTCAACAGCTAAGCAATAGGCCATTCTTGTATCTGATTCTAGATATTTTATTTAGTCCTGCCATCATGCGAGGTTTCCTAGTTTGAATGCCAGGTTTACCCCTGCTCTTGGTAAAGTTTCAGGTTCAGCCAATTCGTTTACATGAGTGTCAAATAGTTTTGAATAGCAAGACAACCTTAGACCAAAATATCCGACTTATGAACATTCAAGAGCCGGCGCATGAAAACATTGCCAAAATAACTAGAAACTGACTACGAGATGGAATAGCTTCTGGCTCACGACAGCTTAAACGAACACAGAGAGGGCACCACTGCCAACACAACGTGACAGTTGAATCCAGCAGCGCGAAATTCAAAATCTAAGACTCGAACTTGTGTTCCGCAAGACCTGTGAGCCTAATGAAGGCCGAAGACAAAAAAGTACTGAACTTATTGTGATCAGCCGAAAATTCGCTTCTTTTCACGTGTAAAATTGATAGACATTTGGTCATAACGTAATAATTAACTCCGTAATATTTTTCCAGATCAACGTATAATGAGCCACTGAACCTGTTGGCATTCAGAAATAGGCTACTCAGTTACATTACGCAATAGGCTTAGTTCTGAAACATATCTTAAGGAAGCCTCCAAAATTTGTTAGCCCCCATTCACAACCTGATTACCGGCAACCAGTTCAAAATTGCTGTTTTCGTCCTGCATAGAGCTTACCATTTTTTAGGCAGTTTGAGGCTTCATTGTGTCTTTAAAGTGTGGTTTAGAATACAGGCCTTTGACTAGTTATGTTATACAGCCATAACAAAAACTATGCTGGTGATATAGCCTAGCAGACAGTACCATGCCGACATTTTTTGCTTTGAACGAAGATAAGACTAGACACAGGTTAGCGTGCCCCATTAGTAAGGGTCATGGTTAGGGCGCAGCATGTTTTTCTTACATAGCATACCATACATAAAAGCATAGGGGAAAAGACAGGCTAACTGCCTAGCTGATTTGGATAAGTTGAACAGAATGAATGGTGAGTATTAAATACATAATTAGTCACGTGGTAATTAAGTAAGGACCAAGTCCAGATATACAACAAAGATTGTATACACAATATATGAACTTCAGTGGGAAAGAGAATGCCGATTATGACACCCCTTAGCTGTATGTCTTGGAGTGGGTCTTGTGCCTCGATGGAACTGTTGCTGGAGGGACTGGACACTAACATCGTCATGCACGTTGCTGGCGATGTCATCTACCCTTAGTGCCTACCAGTATTATGCCGTAAGGATGCCTGTCCATCAATCAGCAGCTACACATCATGAAAACTTATGAGTTATCACGTGCTATGTGCAAAGTACGATTGGCTCGAAAAATTCACTGGACGCAGAGGGATTGTGCAGGAAGAAGCAATGTTCCCGCAGCATACACCTAACACCATCTCTTAAGACGACGAAGACTAATATATCCCTTACTGCAAAGGAGAATGGGCTAGGCCGGAAAGTGTGCTGAAACCTACAATATGGAAGAATGTCTCACCAGAAGCTTTCTTTCACCTTAAAAGTACAGTATAGGCTAGGCCCTATTTTATTGTGATTTTATTGTCGGTATTAATCGACAGTTTCGTTATAACTGTATCGGAG
Source organism: Lithobius niger (assembly GCA_023313725.1). Lineage (NCBI taxonomy): Eukaryota > Metazoa > Arthropoda > Chilopoda > Lithobiomorpha > Lithobiidae > Lithobius > Lithobius niger. The sequence goes on from JAHWFP010004551.1 coordinate 6,824, forward strand.
CAGCAAAACGCTTCCGACAGCAATGTGTAACTTAATTCTAATTGCCACATTTTACTTCATTTGGATAACTTGGTACCGTTCAGCATAGCCTACGTAAATGCAGAGCTTCTGGCAATCTGCAACACTTTCCATCTCTGCTTCCAGGGCAACGAGATGAAATCTCCCTTGGTAGGCTACAACTGTTAAATCTTCCTCATTGCTAGTCTTAACCGAAGCAATGGGAGGGGCGTGTAACTATTGCCTTGTTTCTATTGGCGTGAAACTATTGGTGTGAAACTTATGTAAAACTTCAAGCTAATTTCAGAAAACCTTTCCTTCTAGGTCTTAGTAGCTGTGCGGTTTTTACTGATCCGATGCTTATAATGATATCGGACTACATACCATGAATTTATCTATGACCGCATAATTTAGATTACCACAGCTTGAGGGCAGGAAACCTCCCTGGTAGTACGCTTTTTTGCGTGTTCAACAAGTGTAAGATAGGTCTTGAGTTCGAGTATAAGTAGCGTCGTAATGATACACATATTTTTTTCTCTCTCTCAGCTTTGTGCTGTCATTGCATATTCACCTTATCGTCTTTACCCCGTGATTTGCCTAATAATAAATAATTACTTCCTTAAATAAAGAAATGGCAAAAACTTGCAATTTGAGGGCTATGCTTTTAACTAATTTTGGGTAGGCTACTCGTCTAAACAAGCAAGGCCTTCATATGCAATCATGGTGTACTACTGGTGTTGCCGTTTCTTGTATCTGCTTCTTTCTGCGGTTTGTCATTTTGATTGTCGACTAGGTTAGGCCAGTTGCATTGGCTCAAATTTCACCAGACAGGCAGGAAACTAGTTTCATGCTGGCAACGACTTCTGTAGCGCTACAGCGAAGTACGGATCCGCGTTACGGTTATGGCAAAAACCAAGCAGTTGAAATAAGACAAGTAGGCTACCTTCTTTCTTTTCAGTAGCCTACTTATTAAGCTTACAGCTAATTTGTTTCGAATTTAACTCTGCATTTTTAGGGTTCGTACGTTTTGCGTATAGCTGCACAACACCCGTGCTGCCTTATTTATTAATTTATTTTTTTATTACGAAAATTAAACACTCGCTTTATCATAAAATTAGTCTATACGTTTCAACAACACGCAATGATACATTTGTCACTCACACACTCAGCACGAAACCTTAAAAATGTGCAACGCGCGTTCAGTAAGCATACGTTCGGTCAGTATTTCCCCATGATATCACGTCGATAATTGGGCCATCTCCATAATACGTCTGAAAACGATTTCTTTCAAACGATAACTGTCGATCTATCTATCTCGTAACGAGCTATCACTCCCCAAAAACGCCGGTGCGACGGGGTCACCGCGAACCGGGTCTGGTAACGTCAAATTCATCGTCGAAAAAGATACGGAATCTGCCACCCATAAACGCTTATCTGAAAATCAACCCCGCAAGCGGACACCACACACTCCGTGGGAAGATGCGGGTCTTTAAAAACAGACGTTTATTCACGCATCAGTTTTAGATTTTCCAACACGGTATCATTGATTAAAGCGCTATACGGAGTCGAGCACGGAGCAACTCCAAGCTAAGCATCACCCATCACACACACAACACAACACGGGAGAACAAAGTGATGCTGTGCTACTACGTCCAATCGCTGGCGGTTGGGTTTTTAAAACGGGGGCTTACCTCTCGACACACGGCGGCAGGTGAGTTTTCGATGATATCGTAGATGATGGGGGGTAATTCAGATCCAGCTCCGCCGAGTATTGAGAATCCAAACCCGTACGACTCGCTTCTTTTCAGTTGGACACATTTCACTTGGTCCGCCATGATGGTTTTTGGCGCCGCCCGCCCTCTATCGGCGGAAAACCGAACTGACGACGCATCTTCTTTTAGTTGGGATTCTAGCCGTTCTCCGAAAGGGGCGTAGGCTCCCGCGGCGCACGCGTGCTCCATGTGCTCTGTGCTCTTGGGTCTCTGATCACAGTCTAAACAGTGTTTAGTCATTTAATTCGGCATTTAAATGAGTCACCAAATGTTTCAGCTGGTCTAGGAAGGAAGCACCAACACTTTAGTAGCACGTAAAGTTGTAGGTTTCTGCTGGGTTTCTGTTTCGGTTTTATTTTATCATTATTATTATTATTTTTTTTATTAGGGAGCATTCATAAATTACGTAACACTTTTCACTTTTACACTTTTGGATGAATTCGTTTTTTAGAAGCTGTACTGAAAAAATAAAAACTTCAAGTTGTAGCCGAAACAAAATTTAAAAAATAAGAATTTAGCTAAGGGATCGGTTATTATTTATTGCGAGGGGGGTGGAGGATGGGATGAAAATCTGACCACCAAATCTTCTTCGACCTCTTTCCCTCCCCCTTCGAGGACCCTGAAAAAAATATTTCCCATTTTTCGTATGCTACATGCGTGATAGACAGAAACCAAGAAACCAGGATGTAAGGCTTTCGTACATAGTTTATTGAAAAAAAAAAGCGATACTTCAAAACATTGTAAACACTCACATCACGAGGGGTCTGGGGAGCCAGAAGCTGAAGCGTTTTCAGAAATTTTAACTGCTGAAAGTGCCATTTTTGAGGTCAAAAAATGATTTTTTTTTACCAGTATGGTCAGTGTTTTTTGTGAGGGTCCAAAAACTTCATGATTCCCCCCTAATTTCCTCTGATCCCTCCTCTCCGGCAATACATAATGACCGGTCCCTAAAATAATTTAGCAAACAAATTTAGAAAAAAACTATAATTATTTCGCTACATTATATTCTCCAAATATAATGAAGCGAATATTAATGTGTTACGTAACACTTCATCCTACTACTCCCTCCTCCGCCATCGTAACAGATGAAAACACATTTGCTCATCAACCCTTCCTTCTCTCTCCAGGTGTTACGTAATTTGTGAATACTCCCTTATTATTGTTCTGGAGGCATATCCTGCTTTAGTCATCTAAAGAAAATATTCCAAAATTTTCAAATTATTTGTTTAAAAGCATGTTACATTGCTGTTCCAACATTAGCAAGTGCGACCTGTGCTTAACAATTATTGTTGAGGTACAGTCAAAATAGCAATTTCAACGGAAGGAATTCCCACAAAGCTCAAAGAGATGTTCTGTAGGTCAACCTTCCAAACCATAAAAAAGTCCTTGTCAATCCAAATTAAGCTTTAGCTGCCACCTTAGAAAAATAGCCACCGGTGTTAGATTTCTGCATATTACGACAAAACTAGTCATTGTATGTTAAAATTGCATTAGACATAATATGCAGATAATTTAGATACACGCTAGTGTGTCACAGCCAAGTAACAGTAGATCATCCCATTGTAGACATCCGATTATTTAAAAATTGATTGTTAATGATAAAAAGGCGGCTCATAGGGCCTTAGGGCTTCGGGCAGATGAACAGGAGTGGTTAACGCTCGTTAAACCCTTTGGCGGCTCACTAGCAGACATGTAAGCAACGGAAAGCATGTTATGGCATGTTGAGGATAAATCCCAATGTGACAGAAATGTTTCAAATTGTGGAAAATCTAAGGGGAAGGGTCAGAGAATAAGAAAAACTAAAATTTAAAGGATGAGTGTCCACCAATCATAGAGAAAAAGATGCGTCTATAACGTTGTTTTTATGTTACTGTGCTACTAGCTAGCTAATAAGATTTTTCCCATGTTAAATCCCATAGACGTTTTGCTCATGGCTAGCGCAAAATTGAGAAGGCCTACGTAGCTGAATTTTGGCACATGGATGCATGGTGTTCTGAGCATGGTCCTTTTGTTGGTTTGAGAGTTGTAGGGGTCAGAACAAATGCGTGGGAGGGTTTTGAAATTCGCAATCAGCGAATTTAAATTTTGTTTCTTTTCCAAGTTGCAACCAACGATTTCAAGCAATAATGTCTCGAACAAGCAACACTGGTCTTTAGATTTATTGTAAAAGCCTGGACGAACTAAAAACTTAACTGTAACGAAGGACAAAATAAGGAAACATTTACGTTGCCGTGGATTGCGTAAGAATAAAGGGATGCACGTTAGATGATATGATGGTTACGCAACAATACGAGCATACACGAGCTAATGGGTTTTTTGTTAATAACCCAAAAATAAAATGCTTCGCGTTCTGCTGTTTTAGTAACAGCGACCTTCGGGGTTTGTGCATGACTAAATGTGAACGAAATCTTGAAATATTAAGGGGAAGGTGCAGGGATAAACAAAACAACTGAAGGGGATGCGCTGATTGAGTGAGCGAAGCGAACGAAATCAGCAATTGTTAGTCAGTGTGTGCAAAAATGGGATTGAATCATCTTAAACAGATGGTGTAACCTTATTTACGTTCACAGTCCTATGAAAGTTATGATATCCACCCAAAACCTAAACTGGTAGAAAAACCCGCCAAGTCCAAAAACGGTCGGCCTTTGAAGGTAGTGATATCATTCCACCAGGAAGAGGCCGCCAAGGTTAATCCTATTAGTCAAGTTAATTACACCGAATAATACTTTGGACGTTAAATGAAAACTTGGAAGATTGCTACCGTTAGTAGCAATCTTCTAGTTTTCATTTATCTTTCGAACTATTAGTATGTGCGATTAACTTGGCTAATAGGATTAACCTTGGAGGCCTTTCCCTGGTGGAATGATATCACTACCTTCAAAGGCCGACCGTTTTTGGAAACTTGGCGGGTTTTTCTACCAGTTTTGGTTTTGGGTGGATTAAATTCTACACAAAAATACTTCAAACCATTTCCAAAGTAAACACTTGGAGAATGGTGCACCTTGAACTTATTCAATACTACAAGGCATACGGGCGGTGCACTTGGTTGCTATCCGGTGGCACGGAGCCAATTTCTAGGCTCGGCCTGTGATTGGTTCTCTGCACTCCTGGATGCAGCCCCGTTGACCCCGGACATGCTCAGGCATAAAAGGGAAAACACTTTTGCACCAGACAGTAACCGACGTAGAGTTCGTGGCAAGAGGGTGTTCCTCTCACACACGGGCCCAACAACGATCTTCCTCGGCTCCCGCTTTGGCGCGACGGACCAAATACAGTAGACTAACAGCGCAAACCGTAACCCTAGATGCCCAGAATAGGGTTGAGGACTGAAGTACAGTAAGTATTTATGATGCATTTGGTCACTTATCATTACAGTGTTACACAATTTATATGTAGTATCAATGGTTTTGCAGAAAATCCTGTTTGATACGAGGTGAGCTTTTGCTGCCATCTTAGTTTCATAGTGGCCGATGTTATGTTTCTGTGTAATACAACAAAACTATGCGTTGTGTGTTAAAAATGCACTAGATTTAGGATGTAGATAATTCAATTCTGCATAGAATAATTTGTTACGAACCTAATTCTGAACTAAGACGCAGGCAACCACTGAAGCTTCCAGAGCCAGGTTTCCTGGCCGTGGATGAAGTGGAGAGGCTCTAGCGACATAATAGAGCACCATGCATCTACCTGGATGCTGCAAAGGATCCGAAGAGACGGTGATGACTCTGATCTCATGGGTGGCCTTCCTAATGTTGTCTGATGTCGAGGACTCGTTCCAGTGTTTGTAGGTGAAGTCGTTTACAGAGTAGACCGAAGAAGCATGGCTGGAATCGTCCATCCATGCTGGATCAGTAAGGAAGGAACAAGTCTGTGTCCTTTTCTCCACTGCGGAGTAAGTACCCCATCCAGGGGCCGAGGCATCAGTGACGAGGACCTCCAAAGGATCTTCTTCCTTGATGATGTTCATGAAATTGCACCACCAAATTATTACCAGAAAATCCGATGATATCCAAATCATTTCATGAGTCCCTGTTTCCACTGAGCCTTTACGTACCACTGTGGAAGGGGCGAGCGCTCTTTCTGTTGTATGGGCAAGGCCTGTGGCTGCATCCAGGAGTGTCCTTATGGAGAGGTTCTGATGATTCAAGAGAATGATGATTCCATCCTTGATGGATATCATTCTCTCAGGTGATGGGCTGATGGCAAAGTTCACCAGGTTGAAAAGAGAACCCTGGAAGATGAAAGATTTCATTGGTTCCAGAGGAGGTTTTTTCAAGTTGATCCCGAATCCGAGCTTGAAAAGGAGGTCCGCTGTCTTCTGTAGATCCAGGAGAATGTTTCCTGGAGTCTTTGTTCCGGAGGAACCAGTCATCCAAGCTGACGTGCGTCCTGATTCCTCTGGAATGAAGAGTCGCTACAGTAGCAATCAGCCTTAGTTGAGATCAGATTTGATGTCGTGTTTATCGTGAAGTGTGTGGTGTAGGTGCTTTTTTCTCCCTTTGTAGCCCTCCAGCAACCAACCAGGGAACATTTTACAACAGGTTATGTGATACCTACTTTTTCCGGGGTCAGTACTACTTCTAAAGGAGAGAATGAACTAATTGTTGGACCGGTCATTTGCATTCAGGATGGCATGAGTAAAAGAGTGATAAATATTACACCCCCTTGGATCAACTAAGGCTGAGTTGTAGGAGCGGCTTGGTGAGAGAAAATCCTTGGGAATGTGGTCAGTCCGAATGGGAGGGCCTTGAGCTGATAGTTTGTTCTGTTGAAAGCCGTAAAGCTGCGAAGGTTCCTACCTCATCGTTTTGCGTGAGGCGCAGGCTCGAAGCGATGGATGCACTGCAACATCTGAGGCAGTATTGTTTACCCTTCTTTTATCCATGCTGTATTTTTCTCCTTGTTCCTCCGGTGAAAGATCAATGGGTGAACATAAAAGATGAGATGAAGAGCCGCACCAGACAAACACTTCAAGTAACGGTCTGTAAAGCTCCACGATTGGGAACAACTGAATATATATGATTGGATTTTCAGCAAAACCGTTGATGGTATGAACAAAATGATCTTAAATGATTTTATGCAGAAATTAATTATCTACGTCTTAAGTCTATTGTATTTTAAACTTACAATGCATTACTTGTGTCATAATACCGGTATGCAGAAATCTAATAAAGGTGCCATTTTTCCAAGATGGTGGCAAAAGTTCAACTCGGATAATACTGAATTTTCAGCAGAACCGTTGATATTACAAACAAAATGGTCAGAAGTGATTTTATGTAGAATTTAATTATCTACATCTTGTCATAATAGTGTTATCCTTGAAAACCCTGCCAACACCAGGGCGCCAAGAATACCCCACAGGGTGGTTGGTATCATTAGCGCGTGGCTCTTCCAAGTTTTCATTGACTGATAACATCGAACGCTTCTCTCTAACCTACGCTGATGACTTCAAAATTTATTTTCGATCGGACACTACCGTAGGGTCTAACAGGCTTCAGAACGATGTCAACCCTCTCTCTCAATGGGCTACTTTTAATGGAATGACCTTTCAGCCTACCAAATGGCAATGCATTTAACTACAACTACAAAATTGGCAGCGATGATATTGAACAAGTTGATGTCATGAAAGATCTCGGAGTCCTTGCTGACGAAAAACTTTGATTCCACCAACATGCTAATCAAGTCACCAGAGAAGCCAGATGGTCCTTATCCGTCTTAAAGAATGTTTTTACCAATTGGGACCTTGAAACTGCCAAAAAACTGTATCTTGCTTTCATTAGACCTAAACTTGACCATGGTGTCCAAGTATGAAGTCCCATTCATGAACCTGACATCTGTAAAATTGAATCTGTTCAAATGCTCATTTTGCGACATTGATCCTAACTGTGGCATCCTGAATATGAAGAACATTGTCAACATTTACTGTTTTCTGCTATCAGTGATTGTCGACATAGAGATGGCCTTCTCATGACCTATCAGCTTGGCATGATAATGTTGGCCTTCCACTCACTTCTTTTTTTTTTTTTCAATTCAGTCAAAACACTTACCTGAGGGGTCACAAAACGAAACAGAAAACCAAGAATTCACTCTCTGACAAGGCAATCCTATTTCTCTTCCAGAACAGTCAATGCTTGGAACACATTACCTGCAACTATTGACGTGTAACATTGTTACAATTTTGCCTTTTTTTTAATAAGCTTATGCTTTCATTGATGTTGTTGTGTGTATTGTTCCAGCGCAAGTTTGTTCTAGCGCAAGTTCATCTCAGCGCAAGTTCATGGCAGCGCAAGGTCATCTCAGATCCACCAGGACTTTCTTGTGGTTTTCAAGGTTGACCTACAGAACATCTCTACGAATATTCAGCTTTGTGGGAATTACTTCCGCTGACAGCCAAAATATTGTCTACTTTGTCTGTACTATATTACTAGCTGTGTTGTACCAATAGTAAGCATTTTGTCTGCTACCATCCGTCTTAATAAGCCACCCCCTCCCTTGCAATAGCCAGTCAGATTACAAGAGGCAACCCAGAGTGGCAGCTGACGGCATTGCTGCTACCACCCCCCACTGGAACAACCAGTCAGATTACACGTTGCGATCCCGGGTGACAGCAAACGAAGACTTATTTAACAACTTCAGTACCACGCTACCCACCATGAATCACTGCTAGTGTGGGGGCAGGGTCATGCTACATGGATAGCGCTCTTCGCACAAGCCAGGGTTTTGATTGGTTGACTTCACCTTTTTGAAGTTTTCACCCCTTTTTTCTCGTTTAAGTGCACCATTGTTTATGGGGGTGGTTCTTAGTGCCCGGATAGCAGTCTCTCCACAAGCCAGGGTTTGCAAGACAACGTTTTGACTTCAGGGAACGGTTTGTTCTGATCAGTTTTCTCTGTCGAGTCGTCTGTCTGACAGGCTGGCGGGAGTGTCTCTCTCATATAACAATGCAATGAGGCTTGCGGGCACAAACGGTGCACGTGGTAATAAAATCGCTACCATTAAAACCATGCCTGTGTGACCCGTAGATAGCTTTGCAAGGCAATTTCGGCAGTTTCACTGGACGCACCGTCACATGTATACTTGTTTAAACCATTCAGCCAGACCTTTTGTAGAATTAACGTTAATATTTAAAGCAAGGTCAAGGAATTCAGTACTAGCATTAAAACTTGAATTTGACTCGTAATTAGGGCCAAGGCCTACCCAACAATCCACATCAAAATTGTTACAACTGAAACATGAATCAACTCTCCAATTAATACTGTCCGTTGGCCCATTGGTAGTGTTTCAGTCACGACAAGAAATAAGCGAGTCTTGTCTTATCGTGTCTCGTAAAACTAAGACAAGATCAAGAAGTGGTGGGCAATTTCAAGAACAATACCAAGAATTTTCTTTGCAAGATCTACACAGTATCAAGAATGAAGGTTGAGACTCAAATTTTATCGATATAATTATACAACGCATTGAAAACGCTCAACATTTCGGTAATACGTATGACTGTCATCATACTCGTCTGCTGCAAGCTGTACTAGCAGCAGCACACTGAATCAAAACTTTGTTGCATACAAAACTAGGGCATGATACTCGCACCATGTGTTGTATTGCTGCTGACGTCACTTCCCCTAATCAAACAAAATTTGTACCAGATTTAGCGATCCTCTTCTCTAGTGGATTACTTCTGTTCGCTAATCATCATGAATAGTGTATGGTATGAACTGATAAAAACAAGTGTGTTGTGTTGTTTACAATAACGTTTGGTTTCGAACGCTCATACAGAACTTAACAATTTGGGCAAGCAATTGGTTTGGAAGCAGCGTCACTGTCAGCATAACATACATACTACAAGGTAAGAAAATTAACTTTTTTATCAATTGTCGACAGTGCGCAGAGTTTCGTGTGGACTAGGTTTTTAATGCACTCCGTAGTTCGTTGCTTGTTAATGCAGTGGCTCTGTATGCATGTGGAAACACTGTACATGGCCATGTACAGTACGACTGTAGTCCATAAACAAAAAGGAACGTTTAAAGTAGGTTGCAGACAACTCATAAGCTAAATGCCTGAACTCCCATTAAAAAAAAAAGGTATGTGTATATACTTCAATTTTGTGAGTTTGCCTCTCCTATTCTAAACTTGGCCAGGGTCCCAGACGTAATTAACATGTCTTGAATTAATTTGTCCATGTGTTATTGTAAGTTATGGCAACTGGGTGGAGGGGGGAAGCTCCGTTTCACTAACGCATACACCACTTACAAGAAGTAAGTACGCTGAACTGTGCATGGATGAATTTAGTTTTAAGAAGTCAGGGACATATCTAGACTTTCGAGACAAGACAAGATCAAGATTACAAGTATAGGAGTCGAGACAATATCAAAAATACTTATTTCTTGTCTTGTCTCGACAGAATCACTAACCCTTGAACCTTGGACCAACGACTAGCATTATCAATGAAGTTGAACAACTTTCATTTGAGGGAAACAATTTTTTATGGGGCACAATTGTTTTTGCTTTGGACTGTCATAAGGTTTAGGTTTTGTTTTTAAACTGTGACGGGATTCCAGTCCGATCCCGGGTTTAAAAACTCGTACTCATTAAAGGCTTCCTAACGCTCAAAGGTCTCCTTGAAGGTCACCTTGAAGGATTCATCAAGGTAAAGCAAACAGATTTCGAACCTGGACTGGCTCCCAGTGCCTCACCCCTCCTTTTTTTTCAGTATTTTGATTGGAAAAAAACAAATGCAACAAATCAACACAATTTGTACATGAAATTGATCCATGCTGACTCGGATTAACAAATCCAGCTAACTGGCTGATCCCCCGGCGCAACAATGGCACTCAGGTTCTAAGTTTGTCCATTTAAGCAAACTCAAAATTAACTATACCTAATGGCCTAGCAATTTCGTACAACCACGACCGTAAGGCGGCTGTTGGTTTACGCTTGAGAGAGCTAAAATATTTCCAAAACCAACACTGTGGAATTATGGTAGTATCACAGCCTGTATCAATTTCGAAATGAAGATTTACATCATTTAAGGAACAATGAATAATCCATTTATTATTCTTTTCAGAATTAATGACTAACCCGTGAATGTCAGCTTCAAAACTATGAGGCAGAGTCGGTGTTTGAACCTGTGCCTTCTGCTCTAGAAGTAACATTATCGGGATTTCCTTCAACATAAAGAGTGAGTTTACTCTTATATCGGCCCGAGTTAACCTTTTTGCAAGAATTCGATTGCAACTACGTTGCCTGAACCTTTTGAGTTACATTCGCTGCGTAAATGTCCACGGATTCCACAGAATCACAGGTGTGATCCCTATATTTACAGCTATGGCATTTCTGACCATCATGAGAGCTACAACAATGATGCACAATGTATTTTTTAGAAGTCCTAGATGAAGCTTTAACGTTGAAACTATTACAAGAACTAGTTTTAAAGCCCGTAACATTCTAATCCTAAGCCACTAATGTGAAATTGCATGCTTCACCAAAAGTAATTTCACTTTTTGACGTTAATTCCTTCTGCGTATTTAAGAAGAAATTCCTTCAACTAGCCTATCACGCACGGCATCATCAAGAAAACGTATCAAATTCACAATAACGTGTTAATCGTTTCAATTTGCTAATGTAACTAGCAACAGATTCACCGGGTTGTTACCTTCCAAACCGAAAACGCTCGGCAATTTTACTAGAAGGTGGGTCGAGATGATCTGTCAAGTGATGTCTCAGGTTCAGTAGTAGAACATAAACTCTAGCTTAATAAGTAAGGTTTCTTACCAATACTAGATAACGGTGTTGGAACTTTCTTAGTCCCAGTAATGTCATTGGCTAACAAGTACATTTCGAACCTAGCTATGTACGTGGACCAGCTATCAGTTTAGGCATCAGATGACTCAAAACATTTAGCCTCCATGTTTAAATTGATTGCCAGACACTTAATAAACAAAATAAACAGTACGATTATAACCTTAACTTCAATAGCCTGGGAAACTTAGTTTTAAATGTAGTAGTAATGACTTAATAATTCACAAATCCTTATGCAAATCAGAATATTAGTGACCCTAAGTAACTAACAACATAGTGTAGTTAAATTCAAAGACTTATTATTCTTAATAATAATTTGTAGAATTAGCTTTTAAATGCTACTAATTAATAGTGCACCTTAATTAACATTAGTTTTAAAGTTTATGCTCAATTATACGTAATCATTTAATAAATGATCTTTAAATAAATAAACAGCAATTCTACGAACCATAATAAGTTAGTCATGCTTAACTTTAATAAATTGGAATTATGTCGGCGAGCCTTAAGAAATCCTAATCAATAGAGAATTGGATTTAAATACAAATTACAATAAATGGTGCACTAAAACCTTGACAAGCAAAAAGTCGTATTGGTCACCCGTTCTACCCGCCTAATCCAACTGTATTTCAAAACGGAGGATAGAAGCACTAAGAGGTACCAACAAGTTGAATAAAAGCAAAGAATCCAGTCGGGCTTCCACTAATGGCTACTCCTGATGTGGAGACATCGTTATCTTTAGTACCGATGCTTGAAACTGAAGCAGGAATGACCACCAGAATCCAGGGAGTACAAAACTTCTGCCCAGATCTCTGAATTGAGGACTTTTCATGAATGGAGGAAAAGATCTAGGCGGAACCGTAGTTTAGAGAGGAACTGAACGGAGGCGTCCTCGACCCTTTCCGAACACACGAAAAGCAGTGAAAAACTCAACTTTGACTTGCCTTACAATTTAATTTTAAAAGCACTTCATTTTAAGTTTAAGTCTTTAAAATTTTAGCTTAAAACAGGCTCCAAACTGTTCGTCGCCATTGTTTTAGTTGTTGCGTTTGACACGCACCCTGGGTTAGCCTTGTCACCAGAAGGCGAGAGGGACAATTTTGCTAGGTAAATCCCATTGGAAACTCCTAGGTTCTTTTACATGCCCCAATCGACATAACACGAGGCATCACAAAGCTCTTGTCTTCTCGAAAATCCCACGGGTGGCTCAGGCTAGACTCGAACCAGGGGCCTCTGGCCATTGCGATGAATGTAGGCTTTCATCACTACTAATTGAATAGACCCGTAATAGTCAATTGATAAAGTGAAGTGTCAATGCCCATAGTCGCCGCTATGCATTTATTACATTACCGTGTGACGACAGAGGCAAGAGATTAAGTCCTATTGGGCTACAGCAAGGCAAGACCAATGTTGGAGAGAGGCTACGACCCGTTCGGCGAAAGTGGTGAAAATTTGTGTTGGTTTTAAAACTCGAACTGTGGGGCCACACAGCGAGGCACTGCTAAAATTGGGCAAAGTTACGACAGCCAGATGACGGAAAAGAACTGTCCAAGAACTTAAAGTAATTGAAGCTACACGTGTTACCAGGGATGTTGAAAGTCAAGAATTATTGTTGTTGAAGCATTTGGGGATCACCTTTTCTTGCAACAACCAAAGTCACTCTGCAATTATGGTATCTGGACACCGCAGGAAGTGACAAGCTGATAGGCGGCCACCCGTTGTTCTGGCGACCGCTATTGACTATTTACTTAACTGTAGCGTGAAGTTGATCCAACTTAGTAGTAGAATAAGTCTTGCATTTATTAATTAATGCAGAAAGATAAACGGCTACAATGACAATCAGTATTTACAGTTCGATAACCTGTAGCTCAAACATCGGTCTTGAAGATTCACACAAACTTCATAATATTGCACAGAACATGTCGGAACCGTACGCGATGTTTTGGCAATTTAGAAAGAATCAGATTTTTTTGCATTACTTGCTAAATAAACAATCCTGGATGATTCAGAGTAATTAAAGCTGCACCGAATTTATAAAAAATTTCAAACATTGACACTAAAGACATTGCACATGCCTTCATTAACGTTACAAAATATAAACTGCCACAACAAAAGCTGCTCTTCTTAATACACCCTGCTGGCCTCCCTAGTCAGAGTGCCCGATCGCGACTATTCTTCGGCCGCCCCAGCATCTAAGATGCTAAGATCAAAGACACTGGGCCCTGTCAACGATCGATCCGAGTCCTGGCGACTCGTGCATAGCCTTCCGCAGCTACACAGGTTAATTAAGCAAGATGAAGGAAGAACGTAAGCTTGCCTTTTATACTGGCAAAGAGGGTTCTGCAAGCACAACCACCGACTCGTGATGACTACTGAGATGCGCATTACAACAAACCCTGAAGACAGGATCACAAGACAAGTGCTCCTGACATCACACATTGCTCTCCTGCAAAGCCGCAATTCCCTTTTTCTAAGTTGATCGATTGAGCTACACCCTAAGGGCAAACAATGCCGCAATAGCAGTAATATTATTATTTTATAGCGGTCGTTCAAAATTCTACTGATTCTATCATGCTATTTGTTGAGTTAGCATTTAGGAACACTTTGCATTTGTTTTTAGACACAATATTTCAGGAGTGAATTACTCCAAAATACCAGTAAATTGCCGAACATTTTTAACAGCCTCTGTAACAGCCTACTCTGAGACACATTTAGGGCATCTGTTTCTTAAGAATAGTTATAGGTTTATGTTTAACACGGATGTTGTGTGACCTTCCCCAAGGCGTAGGAAAGTTGGGGCTCAAGGTAGCATACTCCTCTGTCTTGATGGAGGTATTGGGCTATGTGTATGTGCAGCGCTGTAATTGGGTCATTCCAGGGAGGTAACATCAGATCTATTTTTAGCCATGATGTAATGCAAGCAATATAAAAAGGCTCAGCAACCAGCATCTTGGTCGACAAGCCTAGGCTACCACCTACAATGGATACTACACCCAGCAAAAGAAGAAGGCAGTACGGACTTAGTTCCTGCTGGGATTCTACTGCACACCTGGTACCAAAACGGGGAACCTCGCCAGTTCTCTCACGTGGTAGTAACTTAATTGTACGTAAGAAGAAGTACAGCTGAATAGCATTTATTGTTATTAAGCTTGATATTAGTGTAACGGACTTTTACATCTCCTAGACACGGCCAAGTTGAAGTGGTCTGACAAAAGTTAATTGCGTTATTGACTTCACCTTAATTACTGATGTTTTTTAATTTCTTTAAAAATTAATTTCTGGGGACCCATGTCCGTTGGATTTGAATCCGTGTAACCCGTTACCTTATGGTTACACACTTTTTGTTTACCTGAAGTGAACTCTATCATATTATTGGCCACTGAAAAGAAACCAATTGACAACTAATTTCTGGAGGCCTGTGTCATCTAATTGGAACTGTGTGAATCGGACAGTGGTTACACAACTTTCATTTACTGGAACGAACAGTGTACTCGATTCACGGCACGAGACGAAGCTACATTTAAGTCCTGGGAACCTTGCCGTGAAGTTCATCAAGCGACACCTCCATTGTGGACTTTAAAACTTTACTTTTTTCGATGGAACCCAGGGTACTCTTTCTACGTGTTTTACAACTTTTAAGATCTGTGTGAATTCACCACCCATATTCCTGTACATCCATAGAAGAGACTTTTTGTACCACTCCTGAACATTTTTTTATAAACCAACAATTAACATCATCACAGAACTGGAGTTCAGCCACCTATACCACTACATCTCGACTACCATGTTACGATTGTTTACAACGAGGAAGTGTTCTGAGATAATGTTTTATTTTGGGAGAAACACACTTGAACCGTCTCCATGAATTTCATTTCGAATTATGACCATTTTTGCCTGAAAGACGTCAATGAGAAGGTTGCCTACAACCTTTCTGTTTGCAAACACCCTTACAATTATTCTATCAAGATAAAACTGGTGACGTTTGGGCTAAAGTCACCACGATGATTACCATGACGACTTCAGCGGTGGTTACCCCAGTGTCAACGTCAGTCAACAAGATTTCGCTTCCAAGACAGGAATGCCTTGAAGATACGGCTAGTGAGGGAGCAGAAGATGCTGCAGGGAGTCTCCAAGAGACCAGCCTGCAGTGGACACAATGGTCGTGTAGGAACCGACGTGCTCGACCTCTCAACGACAAGACTGCAGTGTGTTAGTTTAGCAACTGTTTTAAAAATGAAAAATGTTTAGAAATGAGTCAAGAGCTCTGAGGCAAACTGAAATCACAAGTAAAAATTTTCTTTTTCACCTCGTTCTATTTTTTTGTTCATATTTTTTTTCACTATTTTAACTCAATGCGCTATAATGTTTCGGTGTTTTGAAGCCATCCCCAGCAAAAATGAATCATGGTTTTACCATGGTTCCAAAACCTTGGTTACAATGGTTTAAAAACCTCGGTGCAACCATGATTTAACATATGGTAAAGTTGGACAGTTTTACCATGGTTTAACTTATGTTATAATATGATGGAGCCATAAAACCTCTGTTAAAGCATGCTTAAAACCTTAGATCAAATTATGGAACAATCATCAATAAACCTATGTTAAAATATACCATTGTGTCCCTGGTAGGTCTAACCTTGGTGGTAAGGCATTCGTGGCCCCAACCCAATACCATCTACCCTTCCTCTAGAGACGGGCTATCATCTTCCTTTTAAACTTTTAAAATCTTTAACTTTTGTAATTTATATTTTTTTGTTTTAACTTCGGATGGCAGTTAGTGACCACCAGGTCCTTGCCATTCCGGTTGCGTTTGCAACAAACTTATTATTATTATGCTTTGATGCCTGTTAAAATACAATCATTTTAAAGTTTAATGTATGTTAAAGCACAGTTGAACCTTACGTAAAATTAAGGTATAAGCAGATTAAACCTACACTGAAATATGCTAAGCCTGTAGTAAGCATCAGTACCAATGCCTAGTGTTAAAAAATGTCTAGTGTTTAATGCTTAGTGTGTTACGATACAACCTATGTTAAAGCATGGTAGAGCAAACTTGCAAAAAAAAAAAAGAATATTTCTGCTGTATCATTCTGCTGTTATAGTCGCTATTAGAAGTATATTAATTCTACCTGTACCTATTCTATACACAGATTCTATGCGCAATGCATTGCACTTACCACTATACAAATACAATCTATTATGAGCTTACCTTACAATATATCCTGGACGTGATCCCTACTTTTGTTGCTTGACAAGTTTTGCAGTGGTGGATCAACCTCATATATAGACACCCAACCAGTAAACGTTGAAAGTTATGGGCCTAAGATTTATATTTTATGTATTTCTGCTAAAGTTAAGCCAGTTCTGACTTGTCTTTAAACAATTAATTGGCATTAATTGTTTTAAACAGTGAGAGCCTTTTTATAAGCAACTAACTTCTGTACATAATTTAAGAAGTGTCATAATGTCACATTTTTTATGTCTTTCATAATGAGCAGACTCTACATACATATGTTTAACTATGGTATAATGATGAAGAAACCTCTTTTTAAGCATGGTAGACCATCTTCAGATAATGGTTTGACCTATGTTAAACCATGGTACAGCTACCAAAGCATCGATGCATCGAGTTTGTTAGTCCTCTGATTAAATCAAAGTGTAGATATCACGGTTATCAAGGTGGGGTGTATTTCTCTATGGCAAAATTGTATTTAAATCTTGGTTTAACCATGTTATTAACAGTGGACTAATGGAGGTTTTATGTAGGTATACCAACCAAGGACGTTCCATGGTTCTATATTTACTTACCTCATGTAATTGTGGTTTTATATTGGTAAAACACTTGCATCATTACGGTAAAAAACATGAATTAGTGAAGGTGCAGAACCCATGGGTATGAAAGTGGGTTGTTTTGCACTTTGGTTAAACTGCATTTATATTTTCTTCAAACCATGACATCAGTAATGGGAAAACGCAGTTTTATGTAGGTAGACGAACCAAGGATTCCTTTTCTTTACCTCATTTTTCTTCGTTTTAAAACAGTGAAATGCTTGCATAATTATGGTAGTTAACCCAATTAATCTTGGTAGTTAATCAAGGTGCAGAACCCAAAAATACAAGGTTGGATTGTTTTACACCTTGGTTTAATGGTATTTATATTTTGGTTAAGCATGTTATAACTGTTGGATAATAACAATTTTATGATGGTAGATCAATCCAGGACGCATTTTTATTCACTTCAAGTTTATTCTTGGCAATAAAACTTTGAAACACTTGCATAATCGTGAGGTATTTAAGGATTTAATGAAGGTGCAGAAACCAAGGATACTAAGATTGAGTTGTTTTGTTTCATGGTTTAATTATGTTTATATTTTGGTGAAACCATGATATAAATACAATTAAACTACAGTTATCCCATTAATGATACCGTGGAATACCGGTATCATTAATGGGATAACTGTAGTTTTACGTAGGTAAACGAACAAAGGATTACTTATTTTTTTCACCACGTTTTTATTCTTGGTTTTAAAACAGTGAAATGCACGTATAATTATGGTAGTAACCATGATTTAATCCAGGTGCAGAGACTAAGGATACCAAGGTTGGGTTGCTTTGCTGCATGGTTTAATTGTATTTATATTTTAGTTAAAGTTTGTTATCAATATTAGGTAATAGCAGTTTTATGAGGATCAACTAATCCAGGATGTATAAGTTTCATATTTTGGTACCACATTTATTTTTGGTTTTACAATGGTAAAACACTTGCATAATTATGGTAGTTAACCGTGATTTAATCAAGGTGGAGATACCATGGTCGAGTTGTTTTGCTCCATGGTTAAACTGTATTTATGTTTTGCAGAGCCGGCTCAAGGGGCACGCGAGCAACGCGGCCGCGTAGGGCCCCCGGATTAAAGGGGCCCCCGCACGGAAGCGGGAGCATTCGTCTTACTATAGCGAGAAGGCAGATGGGTTGAAAACCCTTTAACCTGCGTCAACAGAAAAACGGGGTGAGAATCTGTGCTAGTAATTTGAAACTTCGTGAATGATGTGGGCTGATTAGTCGAGCGCTGAACGACCCGACACTGAAACTAGTGGTACTACTGAATTTAGCGGCTGGCATTTTTTTCGGTAAGTGGCAGTCTTAGAACACGAAACTGTAAAAAGTATATTCATTTCTTGTTTCCCCCCCCCCCTTTTTTTTTCTTTCCTATACCTTTCGCTTTTTTTCTTTGCTCCATTGGGAATTATGTTTTTGTTTCTTTATGTAGTTTTTGTTTGCTGTTACAGTTAGTAAGAATTTTTGTTTTGCAACTTTCGTGGCTGTAATTTATCATTTTTCAAATTTTATTTACTTTTTTGTAGTTCACACTCTTTTTGGTAATAAAAACATAAAAGTTACATGGATATTGGCTTGGATCGTATGACAAATGACTGCTCAATAATTAGAATTGAATAAGAATGAAAATATCAGGGAAAAAATGCTTTTGATCCTGAGGGGCCCCCAGTTACTGAATCTGCGTTGGACCCCAAATTGTCTTGAGCCGGCCCTGATGTTTTGGTCAAAGCATGTTATCAAGGGTGGGATGATTCACGTTTTAACCAAGGATGTATTAAGGTTTTATATTTCGATACTTCATTTAATCTTGATTTTACAATGGTAAAACAGCAGTATAATAATAGTAGTTAACCATAATGAAATCAGGGTACAGAAACCATGGATACCAAGGTTGGTTTATTTTGCCCCGTGGTAAAGCTGTATTTTTATGTTGGTTAACCATGTTATTAACTATGGCGTAACGTCCATTATAATGTTGGTAGACCAACCACGGTACATCATGGTTTCATGTTTTGTTGCCTCATTTAATTTTGGTTTTATGATTATTAAACTCTCGTGTAATTATGGTAATGATCCATGATTTAACCATGTTGCAGAAACCATGGATACTGAGGTTGGGGTGTTTTTCTTCCATAGGTAAACCCTATTTATATTTACATTAAATAACTGTATTAACAGAGGAAAACTACAGTTTATGTGTAGGCAATAAACATAAATTAATATTGGTTTTATGTAGTTGTATCCATGCTCTAATTATGGTTACTTACCATGGATTAATCAAGGTTCAAGGTATGCTGGATAATGTCCTTTTGTGTAACCATGCTTTCATCCAAGGCTGGACTGCGGATGAACCATGGTTGAAATCACTTTGGGTTAGTTAAACCATGGTTTACAAAAAAATTATGCAGGTTGAACCATGATAACACTGACCCAAGCTTGGGTACTTAGGTGCTACCACGGTAATACCTAAATTACCAAGCTTAAACCATGATTCATTTTTGCTGGGGATCTTCCTTTACATATTTTCTTTAAATGTAGAAGTAAGGATACAAACCAAATGAGTCGAAATATTCACAATCACCTAGAACGCCACGGTGTGAACCAGCCTTATCACAATTTTCCAAGATAATAACTCAATCCTTTACCCTCGGGAATGTGGTTAGAAGGAAAAA
>JAHWFP010004565.1:0-18724 GCA_023313725.1 Lithobius niger
GAGCTAGGTATTGCAGTTGCAGGTGCGAAAGAAACTAGTGCACCATACGTAAAACTGCGAGTTTAACTTCTGCCGTAGGTTTGAAGTTACCGTACCGCTTCAGTCTGTGCTGAAACTCCATCCTGCTTGGTCCAATGGTTTTCTGTATCTGTACAGCCTCTACCAAATCCTCAATTTGAATAATGGCTACGGGGAAAGAAATAAACGGGCCTTGCTGGAGGGTTGAAATGGCGTAAATAAGCTTGGCTTCCAACAAAAAAATGATACCTGACCGAAATAGCGAACCATTTACGCGGGAATGGCTCTCCTTCTCCCCAAGTCGATAAATGCTTCAGAAATTTACAGCAGGAAGAAAG
This sequence comes from Lithobius niger, assembly GCA_023313725.1. NCBI lineage: Eukaryota > Metazoa > Arthropoda > Chilopoda > Lithobiomorpha > Lithobiidae > Lithobius > Lithobius niger. The sequence goes on from JAHWFP010004565.1 coordinate 357, forward strand.
AAAAGAAAAAAAAAACACGTGACTTTCAATAACGCCGCCATTGAAATTGCAGGCAGGCACAGGCCCACAACCGGCCAAAAGTGCAATCAAGTGCAGCATGTTAAATAGGTAACTTCAGTGACGAAATAAATTACACCAAAAATGAACTATTGACGACTCGAAAGTGGCCAGTTGCATGGGGCAGCAAGTGGGATTAACAGAAGCTTTGCTGCGGCAGCAACATAGATCAGTGCACTACAGTAAGGGGGGAAAAAACCATATGGCAGCATCCCATTCTGTGGACAACCACCCCTCCAATTCGAATCAGTTTTCGTTGATCCTCACGAAGTTGTTCCAGGAAGAGGCAACGAAACTACAATAATTAAAGACACATGCTAGTTTGCTGCCCAAAATTAAATAACTTCGCCGTATTTTCCATTCACATTAGGTGTATGAAAGCACAGCAAACGCTAGATAAATAGTTAGTCTTGCGCCTAGAGAATTGAGCCAGTTTCAGGCATCTGACATCAAACAATGATGTAGCAGAAAAGGTCGAAACTGGTGTGATGAGGGATTTCTAAAACCCTCAGTCTCTTCTTGATTAGGCTAGGGGAAACGATATCCACAAAGGATTTTATAGAAATGGGATAGAGACGATATCGCGAATAAATGGTACAAATCTCAACAAGTCCGGACACAGAAAATGTGCTGTGCAGACCTTGTCAAAATTAATTATTAAGCAATTGATTTGTATTTAACCAATAGTATTGCAGTCTTGGTACGGCATGATAATAGACTTCTGTTTCCTAGGCTGGGTCCAACCAGATCCTACACGTACTATGTCATTGGTTCCGGGCATACGTAGTGGCATCAGGATATACTATCCAATACCGATTTCCCACTTAAAAATTCATAGCGTGTTGTGGCTAAAGCGTACCATAGTACGTCGAGCAAGGCCACGCATCGCGTACGGTTTGATTTCATACTTAATAACATGTGGAGCTGGTCACATTTTGCGTGTACCCTCTTCCTGAGTGTCAGGTTTGCCCCACGCTACAATTAACTCTGGAACCTCTTGATGATTTTCACTTCCTTGTTCTATCCTCTAGCCTTATCACCATTATTGTTTTCGTTTGGATATCCTGAAGTGCATTTTGTAGTGTGGCACGTCACTAAATGCGCTTCAGGATCTCCAAACGAAAACTACTCTGAACAAACAAAGTATTCAGTGCATGCCGTACCGAAGCGCACCGGCCACGTTTTGAAACTGCGGCCCAGTTTGGTACGGCACGTTTTATTTTTATGCAGTTTTGTGTTGTAGGCTTTATTTGTTGAATGTGAAATCAGTATAGATGTAGCACCTTGATGCTGTTGACCATTGCATGTCTATTACCTAAATATTGTTAGAATGACGACCCAGGATGCAAGATTCGATTACCATGATCTCTACTGTTGTAAATCAATGTCATATTGAAATTATTTTGTAAGTATAGTCGATTAATCGTACCACTGTTGTGTTCTCGTTATAATAGTTAGGCATGCGACCATACTCCATTCCGCGATCCAACAGGAAGCAAGCTAACTGATTTCAGTCTATTTAAAGTGTTGAAATTATGCGACTTCAGTCCTACCTAAATATAAATCAACCCAACGTGATGTAAAGTAACAATAGTAGGGTATCATATTAATTTTTCCCAGTGTTTGTCGCTCGAGCACTTAGTAGGCGAGCAGGCATTTTCCCAAACTTTGTCAATGCAACTGTCAACCTAAACCTTAAATGCCAAACACGTTTCCGTTCATACTGCTAATGTTGTTAAACTAATCCCATTGAACTACAAATCCGTATCATGAAGGTTGCTTTGTCACTGTGAATGTTACAGAGTCCAGTGAAGATCTTTATTATAATATCGGAGGCCGGCTAAAAGGAAAGCGTAAAGGAAAACCACTTCTCCCCTCCTCGCGCCCGCATTGAAAATGCACTCTCCCACTCTATGTGCAGCCAAAAAGGAGCCAGGCATGAGTGGTCGATCAATCTGACAAGTCATCGGGAAAATGTCCCGGGAAATGTGACCGGCCCCGTGCATAGCACGTGCTTCCTCTAGTACATAATAATTATGAACGACATAATACACATAATTATACATAATTATTAGTTCCGATGTCACTTCATTAGTCAACTAGACTATAACTTACCAGCAAGACTCCCAGAATAAAATTTTCTTTTCCACCAGTCATTTCTTTCTTACGATGACTGAATATTTTTAACATTTTCTGTAAATGACAACCATGTAGTTGTATTGGCTTCCTTATGTCTTACTTTTTCGGCTGAGCAACTGACATCAAATATTCTACTGAATTTGGATTTTTGCTATTGTTTGACTGTTTGGAAATAACATTCGCAATTTGTTCTAATTTGGTTGAAATTTCATGGCAAAGAAGCTTTGGTGAATGAAATTCACGAGATTTTAACATGCAAAGAAAACATTTTTTTAGCCAAGAAAGTCTAGGTGACGCACATTAACGATGTTGACTTTTTTTTTCAACAAGTAAGCAAGCATTATGCAAATTCTCATAAGTAAACCAAACTTATCGAGACTTGTAAAGTACGAGCCAGAAGCGAAATAAATCATGACAAGACTACACCGAGGTACTATCTGAAAAAACGAGACAAGATCAATATTAAGGGGTCCTGTCGCAACCGAATCCCTCTGAAAAAATAATAAATTGCCAAAGTAAATTTGTTTGGACTATGGAAACTGTGAAGGCTGCTCCACGTTAAGCAAACATAAACCCTTCACACTGCATGAGTAAAAATGTTTTCACACATAGTATTTAGAACATTTATTGACTAAAAGGACACCTCAACACTCAACTAATTCCGTGGAAAGGTATCATTTCAGAGTAGCAAATATCCCCGGTTTCACAGCTCATTTACAAAACAAAAATTGCGAAACAGTTCCCCGGGGTGGCATAAGCCAACCTCATCTCGCCCGCTGTTAATTATACAAAATTACATAGAACAAGGGTTGGCTAGCTGGCTTATTACATTTTGCAACCTCACCGAACTGACATCCAGTTCACAACTTTACCTTATGTGAGATGACACCGTCCGGTTACCACACGTAAATGGACTCGTGCCACTATGCATGGAACACCAATATATCCTGTAGATAGTTAATTTACTGTAGGGAGGTGTACAGCCGTTTCACCGAATTATAATAAGTATCTTAATTTCCGGCAAAATGGGAATTCCCCTTTTCGCGGAATCCCTTTGTGCCAAGTAATTTTTTTCCCCAAATGACGTACCTCGCTCGCTGCGGCTAAACGTATAACATCAGAAACCGCAACTAATCACAAATTCCTTCTTCAACTTCTGCAGTATTGAATTTTATAGAATATGTGATTCGCCAAAACAGGGTTCGGTGAAATGGGAATTCCCTTTCGCTGAATTGTAATCAGTGCTTAAATTCCTGCGAAATGGGATTCAGGGAAACGGGAAGACACCGGCAGAAAGTGGGGGAAGGATTGATATTATTGGCATTTGGTCTTGCAATCCGAAATTTTATAAACGTTGTTTCTATGGCATTTTGAAGGCTGCATGACATTTATGATGTTTCATCTTATTTTTAACCACCCAGCATACCAGATCAATTTCCATTGGTAAGATGAGAGAATAAGATAACTCCACCGAATTACAGAAAAATAAGTAGCTTAAAGGTACATTCCTACCAATTGGCTTTCCTGTATGGCTTAGTTTAGCAACATTACTTTAGACGCGTTTAAATGTACAAAGGCATTCGGGCGGATACTCTAATATAGTAGGAAGGTATGTCTTTTTAACATACAACTCGTCTATCATATAATTACTTTAACTATCGTATAATACTACGTCATTTCCGCTCGCTTCTTCACGTGACTCAGTGTTGTGTGTGGGTCACGTGACAGCATGAACACCATGAACACCAAAATTGAGTGGTCAAGAACCGAAAATGATGATATGGCCGAAAAACACTAACCAATATTCAACATAAAATCTCGTAGGTGCCAAATCTAAAAATAGATTTTCGAAAGGGATTGATAACAGTAGGCACGTAAAACCCTTGGGACCGTACTTGATAGGAAGTATTGATAGGAATTTCGTTTGGAAGGCCATTCAAGTTAAAAAGTTATACAGTAGCAAATAATGTTTTAAAATTATTCATCGGTTTGGTTTTTGGAAATTTTTCATAATTCATCACTTCCACCCCTGAAAATAAGAGCAGGCTACAGCCTACTCCAGGTACGCACAGTTTGTTTGTTATACGCAGCAATTCGTGTTTAGACAAGCCACTCTGTCATTACCGATATTTAAGTTTATACCACAGCTGTGACGTCACGCTAACTCAACGCCATGATAAATTTCTGTAGGTTAAATCCCGTTAACCGTGAGCGGAAGTGTGCGTCATTGCAAAAAGTGTGGGTTAACAAGTTACCCCACACTTCTGCCGATAACCCACACTTTTGACACATCCGGATCACACGACCGGGAATGCACACACCAACAACCAACGTAACGCAATAAAAACGTACAAAAGGAATTACTTAAAAGGAATGAAACTCTCACATGTCTGGCCCATAGCTAAGCTTATTTACTCCACGTAATTCTCCCCCCCCTCCTCCCTCCACAAACTAAAATGCAATGACCTTAATTCGTACCCATACCTTATTACCGTAATTTTTTAACAATTCTCAAACTACAAACGCACAAAATGAATACATAACTCCCAGTAAAATTTTGGACCACGAAATCATGTGGGGGAAACAAATGTGGACCATGCGTTTTAGCAGGAAATATGGTTTGAAGCCAACAACTGACGTCGAAATATTGGCTCGAACCGTTGAAGCAATTCCAAATTCCGACCTTTTGGCAAATTCCTAGCCCTCGATAAGGCTGCGAATAAAAATATACAGTCCAGCCAATTTCTAGGCCTACTTCTCACGATTAGACACAAAGGCAAAAAAGTACACCATAACTTTTAATAAATGGATGTTAATTAAATTACAACTACAGTAGGTTGAAATATTGGCCGTGACAAGTGTGGTCAAATAATGCTATAATCCTAAGAAATTTCAGTTTCTTTGTTTAAATATCCTAAAATGCAACGGTTTCTATTCTTCTTTAGAAGTCAAGCCCCAGTTCACAAGGGTAAACCAACAGCAACAAAGTTAACCGTTAACAATCCAGTTTATGGCGTCATAACTTCTACACGAGAATCGTCTGGAGGGGCCAGTAATTACTTTACACCTTTAACCACGCAATCCCTCTCCCTTTCCCTGCAAGAAAGTGTGTCATTACTTACCCTTAACAATCTCTTACAGCATTTGGTGCTCACTTCCAAGAGCCAAGCTTCGCGTCTTACACTGGGCAAGTGTCTAGTTTTGAGTTTTTCCCCCCAACATTCATCCCCCCCACCCCAAATAATCGTTATAATCATCTTTTAGCTTCGCAAATAGAAATACACTGTTATACACCCTTTTATGTCAGCCTTGTCCAAAAAAAAACTACCACCACAACAATTCACCTGCTCCCACGACGTCCAAAACGAAAAGACGACCATTAGTATCAAACTAGTTTGTTTTCACAGAAGTTGACCTTGCTCCACCATGATGGGCCATTCTGTCTACAGGCTGCCTACGTCATTATGCATGGCAGTCTTATTACGGCCAAAAAGGATGAACGCAGTCTTGCAGCAAATTTGCCCATTTAAATAATTTTCCCACACACTGATATTAGGCAAAACGCAATTATGTCACTAAGCTAGCATGTAACGTGGGGATGATAAAATTATACAAAGAAGGCGAAAAAATATCAACAACATAAGCAAAGAATTTTATACAAAGTCGTACAGTTTGGATAAAAATATGGTTATCCAGAAAATTATCTAGGCACATAATTGCCCCTGAAACGCATTACAGAGTAAATTTACACATGACGATTTGATTTCCGGTCATGCTTCCATTGATTAGATGTGATAGCAGGATGGACCTTGAATGGTTTTCAATAATATGATAATAATGAATGTTTTTCTGAGCATGTAGTCCACAAATTGTACAGCGAATAACCACGTTTGGCCTCGACTGAAGCCATTTAAATTGCAAACTACACAGAGTAGGGAGAAAACGCTACTTTTGTAAAACTCGATTAATTGGTTTTAATTATTTAATTAATTAATGTAGAGCAAGCGACTCTTCCAGCCAGATCTGCGTTCCGCCCAACTTAAATTCAAAGCAATACTTAAAACGTTACTACTCCAAAAATTATTTCGTCCACAGGTTGAACTATTTTTTGGAGGGGGGGAGGATCAGAAGAAATTTCAAAGCTGTAGTGCCATTTGAAATCCAAACAATCCCCCGCCCCCCCCCCCCCAAAAAAAGGGGGAAGAGACGTTCACGATCAGTAAACCCACAAATATTACTTTTCCAATGCCGTAATGGTAAATGGTAGGCCAATGTTTGACGAGTTGTGTTGTTTGGGCTTTGTGTTTTGATGATTTGGTGGTGTTTTATTAACGTATTAATATAATTCCCCCCCCCCCCTACGAAATTGTGCACCATTGTCGTATTCTTCACTCAAGTCATCTCCTTTCCGTTCATCATAACATTGGTAATACGTGACGATTAGCTTTTTTTTTACAATTTTCCAGCGACGTCTTTTGCCAGGCAGTAGTAATCGCACAAAAACCCCATAGGGTAAAGGGACCCGTTTTTGTATGACATGGTTGTTTTATGGTTTTGCTTTATGTAAGTATTGATTATGAGTTCCTTATGAAAATATAATCTATTAATATAATTAACTGAACAAAAAACGGCTTTGCCGTTTAGACAAAAGCATTAGAGCTCGTATCCCCATACTCACAGCTGTGAAGGTACACGAATAAAAACAGGTTAGTTCACTCAAACGCAACGAACTATAATTTGAACTCCAATTCCAGGGAACGCATTACACCCTAATAAATACGCTTCACAGGAGTTATACAGTGTACTTACGTGTCCGCAAAGCATCTTCACTCCAGGAATTGTCACTTGTAAGTTATTTTAACCGTTTTAACAGATAGACTTTATTAGTTTCCATAGCAACCAAGACAGCGAGCAAGACTTAAGTTTAGACGACAGTTGGCTTGTCTTCCAACAGTGCAGCGGCAATGAGATTTGTATACCGTCGAATATGGATGTAAAATACATATCTAATTTAACTGCTTCATAAATGTTAAGCATAATTTTACTAACACGTAAATTAAAGGTTTTTAGTGACATTTTGTGATCGTTTCTATGGAGATACAACCTGCGAACCTCTGCATTAAAAAAAGCGAAACAGGAACTCCGAAAGTGAAAGGCCTCAATGTATAAGCCTCAACTAATAGAATCGCTAAAAATTAATAAAAGTACAACAACGTTAATACGAAATTCAGAAATTCTTACATATGCCCATAAATGTTTGCAATTGATTGAACAAACTGATAAAGTAATTCTCGCGACATACTCTGATTAAATATCCCGCCTGCAACGGGTAGTTATCGATATTTTTTAAGCACTCAAGTTTATGCTCCCTTAAACTCGTTCATGCTTGAGTTGGCAATAAGCTCTTAATAATTAGCCAACACAAGCATTCACCACGAGTTTAAAGTGGCACTATCACCGATTGAAATGCGAACGAAAATACCGTGGCTCCATCTAGCGGCAATGATTTTGTTAATCTTTATAGCTTGCTCCCAGGTGCTCGAAGACCAACCAAATTTTCACTCAGTAATTAAGGATGTCGTGGCTTGTTTGTTTCGTTAAAAGAAATGCCGTTACGCATTCCTTTGCTTGGTGCAAGCAAGTGCTAGATAGTACTACATAGCGCTAGATGTTGTCAGATTTCGTCTGCTTTCAATCGGTGATAGTGCCACTTTAATGGAAACAAAAACTTTCATGCTCCAAAAATTATCGATAACTACCCTTGCACTCGGGATATTACCTATGATAACAGATGGCATGTTCCCACCGTTCACGAAAATAGCATCTAGACACACGCTAGTGTGTCGCGCCACGATAGACAACAAACATCACATCAATTGTCGAGGTTGTAAACCATTGTAGCGCGACGCCATAGCGTCAAGTATCCTATATCCTGAATCAGAGTTGGGCACATTTCAGGTACTTGGATAAAAATAATAATGCACCAAAACACCACGGGGCCACCAAGTTCTGAATGGTTCAGCCTTTCAAAGGAGTGCTATAACACACCAAAACATTCGCCAACTTAATTGCACCGAATAATACATTGGACGTTAAATGAAAACTTGAACATTGCTACCGAAAGTAGCAATGTTCTAGTTTTCATTTAACCTTCAAACTATTAGGCCTAAGCGGTGCGATTAACTTGGCGAATGTTTTGGTGTATTGATATCACTCCTTTGAAGGGCCAAGCCATTTGAAACTTGGGGGCCCCTTTTTACCAGTTTTGGTTTTAGATATGATTACAAATGATTGCAATCTTTGAATTTAAAACTTCGATTTATTTGTGAAACGGAAACAATAAGTTACCAGGGTCTGCATTGTTACTTGGCTAGGGAGGACAATTATTTTTATAACAGATGGCGTGTTCCCAATGTTCACGAAAATATCATTACAAATTATTACAATCTTTGAATTTAAAACTTCCTCAAATGTCAAACTATAGAAGGCACCTATTGGAATCAAACGTGAACTGAATGTGAAATTACAGGCATATCAGTCGCATAAATTATTTTATCAGAATGGAATTAGCTAGTAATAATTAATTAGCACGAAACCAACGATGTTGAGATACCTTTTCCGTATTGAAGTCTTTTATGCACAGCTTTGAAAGAGGACTTTCTGTCGTCTACTGGGTAAACCCCGTCAATCTATACAATTGTCAAAGCTTTCTGTCGCTGAATATTTAGTATTTAATAGCAGAAAATGCCGGTTCAATGTCTCCGGTAAGAGAAGCAGTAGCTAGCCTTCGCTCATGTTCGATAATGTCCTGGCATTGAACAACAACGATCAGATGCCAACAATTAGATGCCGTGGAAAGCCAACAATCTGAACTTGATGGGTGATTCTAGATGAGAAATAGCATGAAATCACCGCCCAAAAAACCATTAACAACAATCTGAATTTGACGGGTGAAGAATAGCGTGCTTCTAGATCCGAAACACTAAAGCAAAAACAATAAGATACGTTGGAATACAGCAGTAATGTTTCACATGGACTAAACACCATAGCATCGCACTGTGGTATCTCAAACATATAGGAAAATTTATTGTGTTTTCTTTCTTACTGTTTTGGCTTCGATGCAGTTCAACCTTACATACCCTAAACATTATAAAGGATCTTAGCTCGCACCTCCGTTCGGACCTTCTCACAAACGGCTGCCGGTCTGCCACCAACCAACTCTAAATCAAGAGGACTCTGATAATGCGGGACCAAGCGGGACCAGTGACTACCGAGTTGCAAGCGGTTTTCTGTACACTTCCGGGCCACTTCCGTTTTTTTTGTTCCTTCTAACTAATTTTTGGACTCTGAATCTAACAGTGAAAACCATTTGTCTCTATCAGGTACCCTTCCATAGACAATGGGCTCACTTTGTCGGCCACTTCCGCTTCATATTTCCATTTTTTTTTTATATTCCTTTTACAGTAACTAGTTTTTGGACAGTGAATCTAATGGTGAAAGCAGTTTGTGTCTATCTGGTACCGTTCCGTAGACGATGGGCTCACTTATTAGCCAACAAGTTTTTTTAATTCCTTGAAAATAATTTTTGGATGCTAAATTTTGTGGTGAAAACCTTTTGTTTCTGTTTGGAACTGTTCCGGAATAAAAAAAAAAAAAAAGGCATCAGACGGTAGGACGAAGTTGCTGCTACCATCTTCCCAGCTTACGTTGTACAGAAGACTAAAAAGGAAATGAAATAACACAACAAATTTAAAGAATTGATAACGAATTATTCAGGGCCCAATGGCCAGGCACGAACTGACCGGGCAGCAAATAATTTTTTTACACAGACCCCCGGATTCGAGGCGTCTTCGGATCTCAGGCGTCATTTGATCATGTTCTTGGACGGCCAGATTTTGATTGCCCGTACGGTACAAGTTATTACGTGCGGGTTTCTGATTTCATGTAATTAGCTGCAGTGAGCGCGACAGCGCGAGTGAGGCAAGAAATTTGGAAAAATATGGAAAATTGAAAATCATCATTTTCTAGGGATCCGGAGGGTCCGTGTAAAAAAGGTTGTGTGTGTCCAGGTACCTAAAGTTCTTTCCGTGGGTAGAATCCACGAGGGTAGAATCTTGTGAGGAGAGATAACTGGACAACCCTCAGGGACCATAACTGGAACTAACCAAAATTACAGCCCTTAATATTTTCCTGTAATTGAAGGGAAACTGAAGAAATTCTCTCAAACTATAATAGAAGGCAGCCAGTCGAACAATTAGGTGAGTGCTGCTCCGACCACAGAGGCTTGTAGCATGCAACACCCATCGCACAAATACGGATATAAATAGAAAGAAAGGGTATTTCCGCCTGCCACGACAAGACATTACTATTTTTTTTTATACAGCTGTTAATTTACACTACACCAACATAAACCCTTTATCACAGACACCCAAACACCAAAGTCAACTAATCACTAGCCTCTTTTGAGTAATCTCTATAGTCTATACACTATATGGTATTAAACATGGAGCCAACATTGCCAACAGCTAAGAATTACAAGTAAGCAGCACTTATAATGACCAGGTCTTTGGATTGGCCTCCAGTGCATTGCATTAGATCACTTTGCTAACTCGATACCATCATAATCGCTGCTAATATGCCATGTAAATTAATATCAGTATGCAAAGTTTGCAATGTTGGCTCCATTGTGTTTATTCTTTAATGCTAATATTTACAGCTAATTTCCATATACAGGGTGGTCCAAACATCCGAACTCAGCAATGCATGGGAAATAGCTTCACTACATGCTACCATGTAAAAGCAGTGAGGTAACTAGGGTGTACTTGGTACCATAGATTAAATCCGTACATTTTGAACCCGTACATTTTGTTACCCATACATTTTGGTCTTCCACATGTCTTGCAGTTTTGAACTCGTTTTGATTCTGCTTTTTTGGGTTGTCCAGTTATTCCCCACAACCTTATAATTTACACAAATACTCTAGGTTGCTTATTCAAATGTTCTTAACGCAATGACCTTAAAAAAGGCCATCAAGGTCATTGCATTTGTGATCAATTTATTCGTTCCGTATGTGTCATTATTAAAGTTGATAATTTTAAATGCTATTCCTCACCACACGTATATCAACTTAGCTGACTCTGGACATAGGTTCTCAAAAGCATTTTGGCATCTGCCAGACCCCATTTCCTGGAACAGTTACGAATTTTAGAGTGAGCACTATTATTAAATTTTCCCCTTATCTGCTATGACCACCATACAGTGAATGTCTCGAGTGATAACTTTTCAAAGTTCAAAACCCTTGTCAGGAGCGATCTGAGACGCTTTACGCCTTTGCTATCCCAGTTTTTCACTCGAATCAAGTAAGACGCCTCAGCCATTACTGGTGTTAGAAGAATTCTGTGCATATATCCAGCTATGATATGTTGGCTATGTGGGTTGTTGATGATTTGAAGGCACCACGTGCTCACGTGGCTTTATTTACGCTTTCAAGTTCAAATTTGTGCCATACAACAATAATGGGAAGCAGAGTTATAGGGTACCAGTTTGATACAAATTTCAGATGCAGAAGCGAATTAAAGCCACGCAAGCATGCTTCTCGCCTTCAAAGCAACAAGAAACACATAATCAATGAGATCCTGCCTCGGAGCTGCCCTATGACATTGTGCCATGGCACAGGTACTGTTTCCTTTGGGTACTTTTTTCCTTCCCCCGAATAAAAATGAATGTTCTATTTTGAAGCGCTTTCCTGCTAGTGACCATTTCTTTCAGACACCAATTTGTCTGTCTCCGTTGCCTTTATCCACATTAAAACTACTTTTCGTACCCTCCACAACTCTTATTAATTTTCGTAATTTCCGCTACCCACCTTCACCAAAGGAAATTCACTAAAACTATGAAAAGAAAAGGGGGGGGGAATATGAAATCCAGATGTTTTAAAGAATGAATTCCAAAGCCAAAAATCGTGGAATATCGATATAAGCAAAACAAAGCGAAAAGTTTCTGAGGCTCAGGTTCGGACCCGATTCTGGACCATACAGCCGAAACCTCTTGTCGTGTAGGGAAGGACACAAGTAAGATTCTGTTAAAAAATCACACGGCCCCACCATCATTCCTCCCAATGGCATAAGCTTCCTTTCCTGACCGACTGATCAGATTACAGCCAGACGTACGAATGCACAGAGCTCGTCTAACTTCTAGCAATGGCTGGGCATTTACCTTTACCTTTGAACTGGGATCGCAATGACGAAAAAGTGTCCGAGATAGCTTTGGACAATATAGGGGCTTGAGACAAGTTATCAACAAAAACGTTCAGCTTGACTTCCGGTGCATCGTCATAACAGGTTAAGTGTTAAACAGGACGAAAAGCCCGGGCTCAATAACAGGGTGGCGTTCAAAACTTTATAATGAAATTCCCTGATTATTTCCGGTTTTCCAGACCAATACTGACATTTTCCTCCGATTTTTATTTTCGATCGAAGGGAGGTGCAGTACAGGACAGAACATTTTTTTCACATTTCACTAAAATCGCCATAACTGCATCACATTGTTTTGCTAAATCAAAAATTGTATTGCCGTACAATAGGAAGCCATTAGCTGAATAGAACTAGAAACGCACTTAACAAATAAAGTCCAATCTTACTTAGGCCAAAGGAGTTTTCGCTTTATCATAAATGAAACAAAAAGGATCGGGTTTTTACCGAAATAAAGTGAAAGTTTTAGAAGTAAAAAGTGAAATCCAAATTGGCTATTCTTTGAAGATAAAAAGACTTTCCAGATAGTTTTGAAATTCCCTGGCTTTCTGTGTATATGTTTATCAAATTCAAGGATTTTTTCCTGAAGTTTCCAGACTTGATAAATTCCCTGAATTTTCCAGGTTTTCCAGGTAGAACACTACCCTGAATAAGGGCTAAATAAATACGGATCCAAACCTATTTATGTTGCCTTTTGGACTTATATGTCAGCTGCCTGAGCACCTTTGAGACCAAAAGCGTAAACTTCTGGATTACGCCTTAGTCTCAAAGGTCGTGGGTTCAATTCCACGCTCAGGCAGTCTGACATATATGTCCAAAAGGCAACATAAAAATAGTTTTGCATCCGTATTTATTGTTAAAGAACTTTATACTAATGCTCAATCGGCAACACAAAATTTTTATAAGAATACGGTACGGAGGGTGACGAAACGGTTTTTGATACTCTAACAGTAAATTACCGTGAATAAATGCTCTATTAATACTTGGGTCATTTAGTTGAAAATCGAACTATTTTGACTCGGCCACTATTAGAGACCAGCAGCAATTTGGGACACGGCCATTACATAATTTTCAATAATTTATGCTTCGTTGGAAAGAAATTTATCCGAACAGAATATTTGCCCAACATTAAACAGGCTACGGTAAATACTATAGTCTGTTCCACATTATGTTTTCAGAAAACTGACTGTATGACGTCACGTTTCCTTGCACTACGAGTGCAAAAAACATTTGCATATCACACTTGGCGACTCTACACAGTTACTGTAAAATATACGAGGGAATATTTATGTGTTTTTGAGTCGCAGTGCAAGGAAACGTCGCATCACACAGTCAGTTTTTTATGCAAACATAATGTGGAACAGACTATATACACGACTGCCTTTAGTACTACTCTTAATCTTAGTACGTTGCCATAGATTTTACACCTTGGGGCCTCGACAAAAACGATGGTAGATTAACCCCTTTTATTACTGAAGTACTGGTATCACAATGATTCAGCGAAGTTGCATCGTAAACTTAAAAAATGCTGTTTATGGCTTATTTAGATGTTTTACGTGGAAGGGCATGTTCTTTTACTGCCCCTTTCACGGAATTCCTACCCGGCCATAATTAGAAGACCGGCTTCTACTTATTCAAATAGGAAAAATTACACGCCACTTTTAGTTTCCCGGCTATAGAGCACTTCGGCACTGCAAGAGACCAGTATATGTTGATTTTGTTGTTGGGGTGTATGTGGTAAAGTTACAATGAGGACTCGGGCCATTATTCTCGGACAAAAGACAAAGTATTGGTGTTCACAGGATAGCACAAAGTATTGGTGTTGAGTTGGCGTAGTGTGATTTACAAAAACCCGAGTAAAAAATAATAAGGGACATGGCTACCCTCTCGAATGCCAATCCAGTAGCAGTCGCCAATTGGCCAGTAGACCATGGAAAGCACTCGCCATTTCACAACTTCTACTCGCCAAATACCAAATACAAAAATATGCACCTGCACTTGATGGCTACTACATGTTTATATTTTTTTAAAATCACCTAAGTGCTTTTTGCTTGACATGTTTTAACCTTCACTTGAAAAAAGTTCGAAGCTAGGAACCAAAACGTAGTGATTTGGTCTTTCACCTGCACTCTGTTTATATTTTTGTTAAATACCAAATATATCTTGCACAACTTCTCCACTTTATGCATTTATGAAATTGTACAATTTTCTTCAACCCCAGTATCATGCAGAAAAAGCTGTTATATAGTCCTTATAAATCTGAGCATAACGACGCAAACCGTTCGTCTCTAACTTATACGGTTCTCGAGATATCCATCTTTGAGTGGCTTGTCTATTGCTAGTCATCGATTTGGCGAGTTCTAGGCTAAATTCCAAGTTGCCAACTGTTGATTTCCACTCGCCAAATGGGGAGTGGCGACCGACATTGGAGAGGGTCGAGTTATGGTCATGGTCTTTCTTTGTACTGGTGAACTCGGTTTGACCCCTTTTGAATACTCCGTATCTGCGTCTTACATGCTGCGAGATCATGTGGCTCCAACACGCAACACTCGGCATGTAGAGCAGTTTCATAAACTGTGTTCCTACTTCAGGCAAAAACACGCTACATAGCAGAATCGCGGACAGTGGAAGACCACCATGAACAAAAACTTATTCAGCGCCTCCAGTCCCACAAATCTAACCTCAAACTCAAAGATAATGGCTCCGAGATGAGCCTAAACGTCGAGTTTTTACGTGTAGGCTATTTGTTTACTTTCCTGACTTTTACTTTATAACATTTTTCAAGTGCTTTTTTAGTTTAATTAGGATTAATTAAGACAAATAATATCCAAATTTCTAACGTTTCGTTGGTTTTTGACAGATTTTGACATTCCATCATATTCGCCTCGAAGAGACCTTTCCATTGGTGGAATAGCCAGATCGATAGGGTAAAGCACTGAAAGGTTCAATAAAAACCAATAAATGTGTGGGTAACCACAAGATAAAAAACAATTAGCTGCAGACAATTTTATTTCTGACAATTTGTGTCACAGACTGTCGCAGAAAGTTCTGCTTCTCGGAAAACATGTAGCAGATCTAGCACTCCTATTAAATAGCCTATCGTTATGTAAAGAAGCTATAGTTATGTAGGGTTGCACCGAATATTCGGTAATTATTCAGTATTCGGCCAAAACTTCGTATTTGGTATTCGGCCGAATATTGATTTTGGCCGATAACGATATTCCACCGAATAGTGATATTCGGTTTTCGGCCTAATAGTGTAACAATTTGTTGGTATTCGGCCGAATATTTTTTAGTATACATTTATCCAATTGTTTAATGTTAGAACGTCTAACTAAGCGTTTAGTTTTTCGTTTGTGAGGAATTGTCTTCCGAAATTCCTAAAAGAAGGAAAAATGATCAAATATGTTTGAATTACAGGTATTCAGCAGAGCATTCAGTTCGGCCATTATTTGGCACAGGACTAAATAATTCGGTATTTGGCCGAATATGTAAATTATTTGGTGCCGAACATTCGGTATTCGTGAGTTTAACTATTCGGCTGTTATTCGGTATTGTTATGTAGGCTACGGTACTATAAATGAATCAATGGTTGGACGGCCAGCCCTTGTAATGTTGAACGCAACGCCACAAATCGCTTGTTTTTGTAGTTGTAAAAATGGTACTTAGCACTGAAAAGTAAATAGTTAACTGTTGAATTTCCCTCTCCACTTGGCAAGTGGTGACCGACAGACATTGGTGACAGTTGCATTGAAGTTTTATGAAAATTAAGACGGCAGCCAAAAAAAAGTCCAAAATAGATGTTCCACGATAATCGTTTTATCAATAACATTGCGACGAAAATTTTCGTTCATCATCTTATCGTACTCTTTCTTAGTATCGAATTATTGAGCAAACTGAGCATTATAAAGCTGTCAAATTACTGGTGTTGTTCATGTTCTTTGACATTCGTAGTGACATCCATTTGTGGTTTGAGTGACGATGCAGCCTATTATTTTAATAATTTATTTTATTTTGCTTTACTTTTACTTATATAGCCTCTAGGCCAATTGTAGGCTTCAGCCAAGGTTTTTTTAAATTTATAATTTATGCCTTGCTCCAGCCTCAAAATTAGTTTTATCGAGATATTATCTATTAGCCTATTGCAATAATTAAAAAAAACTTGTATATCGGGGTACAAAATTGTTGTATCATGCCACCCTTAGTTCAAATGACAGAACGTTTCCTTGTAACGTCTAAACTGCACATCAAATTGAACACAAACTGGACAGATTATAGTCAGAAATAAGTGAACAAAAAACATATCGTGCTCAACTTTCAGTGGCGTGTACAAACTACGGTGGACCCCAGGCACATCACCACAGGTGGGGAAGGGGGACATTAATTGTAGTGCAGGTGAGAGTGGGATCTGGAGGGAGTACCTGCTGAAGTTTAGAAATTTTTTGAAAAATGTTTTAATATAATTATTATTATTATTGGACTCAATATATTCAGCAATGGTTTTAAGATTTTGCTTTTAAGTTTGCTTGTATTTGATTTACGGTTTTGGCATGTATTTCTTTACCATTATTACAAACAAGTAACATAATACTATAATCTTACCAAATTATACTAATTATTTTGTTGAAGATGATCTGCTTCAATCCAAATTTTGCATTCAGGCAACCCTTTTGATCAAATTCAAACTTTATGTACCATAGGCCTAATGGATAAAGGTTGGTTCCCTTCCTTAGGGGGTGGGGAGGGCTAACGAAGGAAGTCATTTGGCATTTTGCTGTGTAATTCTGCAACTACGGCCAAACGTAAGAAAAGTCTGAATGACGTTTGGCCGGAATATTCTTTGACATAAGGCTGAATGATGTATTTGGTTTACGATAAAAACAAGTTTTTTTTTTTGAGGGGGTGACCCTTAGGGGGCGAGGGATAATCGTCTAACTGGAAAATCGTATAATTGGAAGAACGTATACCATATAACAGTATAACGGAAAGCTGTCTAACTGGAAATTCGTATAATGGAAAATTGTCTAACTGGAAATTCGTACAATGGAAAATCGTCTAACAGGAAATTCGTATAAAGGAAAATCTTCTAATGTCCCTGCCTCGCTCGCTGCGGGTATACATATAACATCAGAAACCACAGTTAGACGTTTTTCCAGTTAGAAGTTTATCCATTATACAATATTCCGGTTAGATGATTTTCCATTATACGATATTCCATTTAGACGATTTCCCAGATTTTTTATTTATGCAGATATTAGACAATTATCCCATTAGACGATTTTCCAGTTAGATGTTCGTCCGACGCCCCACCCCTAGTGAAGCCCACAGGCAGTTTTAACCCGTTTTACTCATTAATTTGGTATCTTGCCAGCTAGCAGCAATTTTACCTCTCAGACTAATAAGAAAATATTAGTTGTCCTTTTAGTGTCTATGGTTTGTTCTTTCAGAGAAGAACCCTGAAAACGAACGAATACTCACTAGGATTGAACAAATTTGTGGCAGTAGTGTGTCCAGACTTAGTGGGCTGGGGAAACTTTTAGTACTCATTTCGGCACAAGTCGACTTTACGCATTTCCACGCTCTAAAACCAACAGTTACTGTCCCTGGATTTAGGATGTTGGAGCCATTTGGAATCAATTTCAGAAGAATGTCGGGTAGGCTAATGGGTATATGTAGACTTTGGCCCCATTTCTTCAACGGGGGATTTTCCCTCTGTTTTTCTCCTTTCCTGTCCCCCCTACCTTAGCATTTTTGCCCTTTTGGCCCTTTCACAGGCACCGCCGCACCAGCTAATGTCGGCACACAAAAAACCATTTTTTATTTATAGGAAGGGCTTTTTGCGGAAAGGGCAGGAGCAGCCCCCTCCCCTGCACGCCACTGGGTGTACCGGTGGCAGAAAAATTGAAAACGTACAATAAAATT
>JAHWFP010004572.1:0-10830 GCA_023313725.1 Lithobius niger
GATGAATAGTTTCACTGCTTTTAAGGATTAATTTGTTGTGTTTTTTTACTTTGGAGATGGAGCCTTACATCCTGCATTTTACACTTTAGCGTTTTTTTTTGTCATTAAACGTCACTGTCTTTTTACGTCAAAGGAATGCTCTCCATTGGCTTTTATGTTTTAAACCTGTTGCTTCAGATTATTGCTAAAGCCATCAAGTCATGCGCCGCTTAATGCGCACTATGCGGGATGGACTGATCCATTTTACCAGAATGTTTGCGTCGAATGGGAAGTGAGACAGTGGAACATTTCTTGCTGGAATGCCCAATCTATAATCGGCAGAGAATCTGTTTCTTAATTACAGTGTACTGACTGTTGGGAGCCTGACCTAATACGGGATGCTCTGATCTGTATGCGATGCGAGCAGTTGCTAGGTTTTATGTTTTGTGATGATTCCGATATTAGCCTGGGCTATGTGATGGTCTGACGCACTTAACTGTGTTGTGTTCATTTCCTTTTTTAAATATGAAATTGTTGTTTTGTTGTAAATCCTTTGTAATTGTTTAATGGTTTTGATTTGACATGCAGGCGCCACTGAGAACGATGAATTGTTTCTTTGTTCGTTTACAGTATCTTGTTGCTAAATTTTGTAGTGGGTCTGATAATCCCTGAGGTTAATTCTCTCTTAATAAACTGAACTGAACCGAACTGAACCGGGGGTGATAGCTTCCTAAATAAATCTAATTAGGAGAGCCATAAAGGAGAGCACGCGAGGCTCGACCTAAGAATAAAAAGTTAACTAAATATAGCATCTTGCCTAAACCAGGACTGCGCGGGGTAAGAGTGGTATTTGTGGCTACTGATACCTCTGATAATGCTTTGATAATATGATAATGCTTTGCCTTGGTGGTGCTTCGAAGGGAAAGCATTATCAGACGTATTAGTAGCCGCAGCTACCGCTAGGGTCCCGCGTAGGCCTGGAAGATGGCAAGAGGCTATATTTAGTTAGTTTTCTTATGTACAGCTCGACGGAGTGTCCATCTTAATGCTGTGCAGTATTATAGTACGCTCCATATATCGTTGTGGGACGCGATCAAATATAGAACGACTAGTCGAAACTATTTTCTGGGATGACCCACGTTAAACATATGCTTTATAGGTTTTAACCCAATATCAAGGATAAGGATATGTGCAGCACTCGTATAAAATGTGAAAACAGAGCTAGTAGCATAAGCAGCATCAATAAAAAAAAACTAATATTTCGGTATCATATTACAAAGAGCGATACCATCTTAAGAGTTGTCCGTCACATCCGTGTTTCCTTCCTCCACGCTCTCGTTTGAAACAAGCACGTCTTGGTTAGTACAGTTACAAATTAATGAATCCTGGAATGTATAGAGCAGTGACACGACGTAGTATTATTGTATATAACTCTATGCTGGAGCCTTCATGGGTTAGCTGCAAGGGGCACTGCAGAGAGAAACAGTAGGGCGTCATACTGAAGCCGATGCTGTGAAGAGTGATTTCTTAGACCTAAAACGCGCGATTTTTGTTGTTGGAGAAAACAACGTTATTTTAAGCCTAAGAAATCTGCTCTTCCGTTGTTTTCCCCTCCATTTTTATGAAGTGCACCTTGTAGTTATGCCCTCCAAAACCCATACTGGTGCCAATATGGCGGCAAATGTCACTGCTCTATAGTTACAAATCCTGGGTGATATATATTTTTAGGCATCTTTATCATGAATATGTACTCCGACCACAACAGTGCTGAATAATCCCTACTCTGTACCACAATTTTATGTTTTCGAACTGGCCAGTTTTAAATCAACGACACTAGCATGGTGGAATCCGACTGTAATAACGTAATATAAGGCGGTTTTTATGTTGTTATTGCTTTTAACTCTGAAGATGGTATCGCCTTTTGTGATGTGATAAATGTCAAATCGGAGCCAGTAGCACAAGCGGCAACAATAAAAACTAATATTTTTACTGCTTTTAACTCGAAGATGGTATCGCTCTTTGTGATATGATGAATGTGAAATCGGAGCCAGTAGCACAAGCGGCAACAATAAAAACTAATATTTTTATTGCTTTTAACTCTGAAGATGGTATCGCTCTTTGTGATGTGATAAATGTGAAATCGAAGCCAGTAGCACAAGCGGTAACAATAAAAACTAATATTTTTATTGTTGCCGCTTGTGCTACTGGCTCCGATTTCACATTTTAACTCAATAAATTGGTGCGGAAAAATACTATTCTCGTGCTACGATTAGTACAGGCATGAGGCACCTCCGCGTGCAACAGCGTTCCACGAGCGTGAAGCGGTGAAGCAGATGGCTTCTGAAAGCCAAGGCCGACTGGGGTAGAAATCGCGTCTCTCATCCCTGACTCGACGTCAGTTCACGAGCGAGTCAGATCGTCGATGCGTTTTAGCGTTGGTTTGGTGAACCACGCGATGCTGAATCAACTGTCCTGAATCCGGGAAATGACATAGTTTTTCTCCACAGTTTTTCCCCCAGATGAACTTGTGGCAAGGGATGGAATATGAAGCGAAAGTTACAACAAGCGATAGTGGGTTTCCTACGGACCTGTATATATTTATTAGTTCCTAATATAATCTACTCCCAATAATGATATCATTCCCCCTACCAAGAACCAACCGTCAAACTAAGCCCACCGACTAACTTGTGACGTTAAAGGAAATACTTAACCATTGCTACCAAAGGTAGAAACGGTAGGTTTTTAGGTTTTTCATTTAACCTTTGCACTAATGCACGGCGGGGTTTCTTGGCGGTTGTTCGTTGGCGGGGATGATCTCACTACGTT
Organism: Lithobius niger; assembly: GCA_023313725.1. NCBI lineage: Eukaryota > Metazoa > Arthropoda > Chilopoda > Lithobiomorpha > Lithobiidae > Lithobius > Lithobius niger. The sequence continues at coordinate 2,806 of JAHWFP010004572.1, forward strand.
CCAAGGGGGAACATGTTTTGGTCATTATGTAAGGCTACTATGGAAGTAGGCGATTATTCTCAAGGCACAATGCTCAAGCCTAATTCACTCCTTATTATACCGCGGGCCACGGCTGTTTGCCGTGACGCCATATGAGTTAGCCAATGACGAAAGAGAATAACGGCTCTCTGGCCGTCTGAATGGACTAGCCCAGTAACGTGAAACGCACATCACGGCAAACAGCCGTGGCGCGTTGTTTACGCAGCTAGGTTACTATGCACGTAGCATTACATATTAGGCTATCAGAGGAAATTATCCTTCTGTTGCACCTCGTAAGCTCCAGAGATCCGACCTTTCAGCCGGTACCCCAACACCAACTAGCGAACCAGTCGTTCACCCTCGCGTTTTATACACGAAGTGAACAATAGGTTTAGCCTAAGGCTCTACGTCACGTGACTGGCTAGCAGACGCGATCCGGTCCTGACTGGTTGAACAATAGGACTCGCTCGTCACCCGGCTGTTGGGAGCTGTGCCAACTCCCGTGTGTGCACGGTAGTTAACGGCGCACGACAGCTATGTTATCGGAAAGGTGCACTACGGAGTGCTATTTTCGTAAGTTGCGTGTTGCCGTACATGTAAGCCGTTACAAGTACATGGGTTGGGCTTGGTACGTCATGTAGAAAACTTGGTAGCAGCCATTTCTACTCTGATATCACTACTTTGATCGGTTGAAAATTGGCGGAAACTTTCGCCGTTTTGTGTTTTGTTTCTGATATTTGAACTTTTTCAATTTTTAGAGGTTTCTCAATCTTGATCCTAACTACCTTATTCCCCCCCCCCCCCCACCCCGATTCTCGTCTTGACATCGCCCATCATTTCTTCATTGAATGAATCATCACTTTTAGGATCTACGCCTGTTGTGTTCAAAATGTTTAAACAAATATTTTCTTCATACTTCTGCCGCAGTTTATCTTGTCAGGTAAATCACATATTAAAGGCCCATGGGCTGTTACAATTAATTCGATTAAAAAATGGGAGGGCGGGGGGAAGCCATTACAAAGTTCTAATTCGAAATTTACGTCTGACCAGGGACGGTGTTTAGGCTTAACTCTATCGCAAAAAATTCGCTGTTTATGCGATCATTCACATACGTGATCTGAGTTCGGTCTAGCATTTACGCAATGCCTTTATTCTCATTTGTTAGGAATTTTGTTTATTAGTTTACTAGTTTATTTAGTTTTCTTTATCTAAGAAGCTTTTAGTCAATTTTGGTGCAGAAAAGTCACGATTTAAGGAGATGAAACATTGATTTCCTTGAATGTATGAAGCTTTTAGTCAATTTCTAGTAGAAAAATTACGATCTAAAATGCTTTAAGGTCATAAATCGTGTAATAATCTGGTCGGGGGGGGGGGGGCGAGTGGGCTGTAACTAGTTAATTTCACGATTTCTGACCATCGAGGATTTTAGGGAGGGTGGGCCGCAGCTTTGTCAGGGCTGTTAATGTGCGATGTGCGGTAGTGACTTAACTAATGCAATGTAAGCAAAAATAAAAAAAAAACACACGATGATATCGGCCAAATCACACGTGGGACCATCCAGCAGAACACCTGGACACTACTGTCACATCTGTTAAAGCATTATAAAAAAAAATCAGAAATGAACACTCGTCCTTTTCCATAACTCAAGTTTAGTTATTTCAGGAAATCTCACCCTGCAGCTATCGCGTCGAGTGGCTTTCCTGCCAAACATCTGGGACGTGCGGGAAGTACGTTTTGTAATAACATGAAAAGGCTGAATGAGGAAAAATTGAACGCCACAAAGTGAGTGCATAAGAGTGGACGCCTTTAATTAGTTAAAAACTTTCCATTACCGTAACTAGTTGGTAAGAGCATTTAATTCAATTTGTTGCAATTTATTATAACTCTGTAATCTAGACACAAGCTCGTATGTCGCGCCAAGATAGGCAACAAATATTACAATAAACATCACATCAATTCAATTGTCGAGGTTGTAAACCATTGCAGCGTGACGCCATAGCGTCAGTGTCTTATATCTTGAAGCATAGTTGGGCGCATTTCAGGTACTTGGGAAAAAATAATAATGCGGTACGAAAGCTTAAATTGTGTTGAAATAGAGAGCAATGACCCACCTGACAAAAATTAACTCGTGTAGGAATGCCAGCTAAGCTGCTTTCAATGCAAAATCGGACCCTCAATGTTGTTGAAAATGTGTTACTAGTTACTAGCTAGCTAGCTAGCTAGTCCGCTCATCCTCATGTTAAATCCCATAGGGTGATTATTCATCTATACCGAGATAACGGGAAGGCTTCCAGCTATGAAATTGGATGAATGGGTGCAGTACAATACGAAGTTCAAAAGAAAACGTAAATAGGTTTGCATCCGTACTATTTAAGTAGCAAGTGAGAAAGCCTGATCCGGGCCAAGATCTTTATAGACCCTTTTATGGCATGAAGTGTGTATGGTTATTTATTTTTGTTTAGTTTACTGGTCAATGGTCATGCCTTTTTAGCGATTCTTTTCCATGACTCATTACGTACTTTCTGGCTCTTGGTGTCAATAAATATTAATTAATTCATTTATTTATCACTGTTCTGCTTAATTCTAACGAACCAATCGAAAAGCGTGTTTTAAGTTCAAGAAGATGGACGATAAAGCAGTTTCTTTGCATACGATGGCAAACGCACTCGTTCGACGTCCGCGAAAGACCCAGTGATCAATAAAACAACGGACCGTGTCGCTCCTTTCCTCTAGTGACAGAGAAAAAAAGAGCAAATTCATGATTGAAATAAATGACTTGCCAATTGTTGTCTGACGAGGAATCAGATGACTTGGTAAGCCATTCGCATTGTCATCCATCACCCGTGCATTTCCCAGCAGTATTGGGCAGTGATTCGCGCAATTCCACACTCATCAGACGAAGCATTTGATATCGCGCAAGCTTTTAACGCATAAATATTAAGGAGGCCCTTGTTCGTGTCATTTATAATTAATTCTGAAACTGGATTCCGAGTCATTAATGTTCCGACTCGGCTTGGGTCGCTGGATGTTAGTTACAGGTTGGGGCAAGCATCAAGATGAAACGGCCCAATGCACCTCCCCCCCCCCCCTCTCACCCGTTTGCTATTAGCGTGAATAATGAGAATGAAAGACACGTTGTAATATTAACTTTCCCGGAAATAGGAGAGGAAATTTGCTTTGCCATATATAAATGACAGGGAGGACCACGAAACTTGGTGTATCGTGTGTCTGTGCTACATGTGTATAGGTATCGTACACTTAGAGAACTCGTGAAGGAGAGCTTGTGCAGGAATGCTAGTGTACGATGCTTTCGTAGGTAGCTTTTGTAAGAGGATTCTGTAGGATGATTTGTAGGAGAGCTTGTGTAGAAGGCATTTGTAGGAGGCTTTGTAGGAGGGTTTTTGTAGGAGGGCTTGTGTAGGAGGCTTGTGTAGGAGAGCTTGCGGAGGAGAGCTTGTGGAGGAGACCTTGTGTAGGAGCCCTTATGTGGCAGGCCTTGTGTAGGAAGGCTTGTGTAGGAGGCCTTGTGTAGGAAGGCTTCTGTAGGAGGCCTTGTGTAGGAGAGCTTTTGTAGGAGGGCTTCTGTAGGAAGCTTTTGTAGGAGGCCTGTTATAGGAGCGCTTGCGAAGGATAGCTTGTCTCGGAGGCCTGTGTAGGAGGTCTTGTGCAGGAGGCTTGTGTTGGAGCCCTTGTATAGCAAACCTTGTGTAGGAAGGCTTGTGTAGGAGGCCTTGTGTAGGAGGCTTGTATTGGAGAGTTTGTGTAGGAGAGCTTGTGTATCAGGCCTTGTGTAGGAAGCTTTTGTAGGAGGCTTTTGAATGAGGGCTTGTGTAGGAGGCCGTTCGTAAAAGTCATCCAATTTAGCCAAACAAGACAGTTCTAACTCAGCCCCTCTAACTCAGCCTAACGTCACTGCCAGTTTAGGAAAGGAAAAAAAGTGGACTCAAGAACGAGTTGCATTTATTTCTCATTTTTAAAACTTATTATTTAATATTCTTGAAAATATACCAGTGGCACATTTTCTTTTGTTTTGACACCGAGTATGAAAGTAAACAAATTTGTTTCCTTTGATTAGTAGACGCTATTTCAAAACAAAGTTGATTAAAAAATTTAACTCGGTACCCAATAATGCGCATAAGAAGGGCAAAATACGTAACGGAAGGTTTAGATGACGTCAGACGACAAGCAAGTGTAACAAGAAGCCTTTTCAGTTTTTTATTTGAAGTAAAGAAAAAGAAAAAGTGGTGCGGGTCAAGGGCGGAGTTAGCCAAGTAATCCGAGTTAACGAACGGCGCTTGCCTTGTTTTCCTAAATTTCCCAACCTCTTATGAACCGAAGTATCGATCTTGCGCCGTTGAAATTTGAGCATTCATTTTGGGAGAACATACAATTCATAATGTGGATACAGCCACGATTGGCCGTGATTGTAGACTAGGTCTCCGGTATCTCGTTATGCAAGTAGTAATATGAACAATCATCAACGTCCGTATCTTGATTTGCGGGGTAACCCTTGACCAGCGACGAGTTGCTAGTCATTCTCATACGTTGAAAATGACGTCATTTCGACCCGATTGTTGCCATGTTTGCACGCGAAACGGCAACCATTACGTCATAATGGCATCATAATCGAAATCCGTGTTGACAAGCAACTCGTTGCAGACTGTCTGAAATACCACGCTACGCCAAGGGGGATAGTGCTTCACAAACCTAAGTATTAGCTCCTAAAAAATTTGTAGACGTAAAATTGTCCAGAAAGGCAGGGGGCCATTGCCCCTGCTGTTATAGAAAAATGCTCTTTTTTCATTCTTTTTAGTAAAACAAAAAAAATATATATTCACCGGGAATACCTTTTGATGCATCAAATCAACTTTGCGTGGCTTAAATCAATAGTGTGCGCTTAAAAATGTCTACCCTAAACCTGATTTTTCCCTTTTACCAAAAGTTTGACCCCGCTCCCCTCGGGGAGGGTGGGAGGGTGGACGCTGCTGCCTGGGTAGGATAACCTAAAAGAAAACAATCCAGTGAAGAACAATGCGCTTCAACACTAACAAGTTCCTGTTAGTAGGAGAAACGAACATACTCGTAGCATCCGATGGCGCTGCACGAGGGGCGTTTGCTTGCATATCGAATTTGCATTAAGTTCTTCACAAGCCTTAATTTACGTCTCCAACAGTATCATTTCGTCTTGAATGAGTCTTACCATTTCATACCATTTCAATGCAACGTGTACAATTTTAAACTCATTTTTAACAATCAATGTCATTATTTTAATTCGTTCGTAAGCGAGCTCGTAAATTTATTCATGAATTACAGTGTTTTTCAAGTGAAATTCGTCATAAATCCAAAACAATCTTAAAAGATCTTCTCTATTGGCACGTGCAAACGTCACGGTCGTCATCGTCGTACGGATTGCACCCTGCACAAACGAATTCCGGGCAGCAATCATCGGCTCTGCGATCACAAACAACGTCCTCGCCTTTGCACTGAGATCTGGAAAAAAAATGATAAAAAATGTAAGATACCTGCATTTCTAATTGTATAACTCACCAAGGCTAGTTACATGGTTACACAAAATTCGAACGTGAAACTACTTGGAATGGAGAAGTGTAAATTCTTGAAAAATCATGCAAGTTCCGTGATGTTTTGATTTAATATTAAATTTTTAATTTAAAAATTTCTCGTTGTAGATTCGCTCTAAATTTTGCAATTCGTGGTAATGACTAAGAGTTTTATGGATAATTTTATCGACGTATGATAGACAAATTTGTATCTAAGTAATTTTGCACACAACCACAAATTTACAATTCAATTGAAATTGATTTATGAGCGTCAACATGGCCATTATTTAGTTTTGATGTTATATTTTTTTAAGTGTTATTGCGACTGTTTACATGGGCGGCCACTTTTCTGAAGGTTACAGATGTCACACTAAATGTTGCCTGCTCAACTTTTATTGTGATCGGTTTTAATTTCGGGGGTTTGGAACTATTCATCATCAGGAAAGCGGACTGAGAAAACTAACAACAAATTGCTCACGCGGGACGTGAAAATAGTATCGTTAAAGCTGACTAGGAAATACCTTTAAAATGTCATCTTAATGCTATCTTAGGTAATGAACAATTATAAATACAAGTTACGCATTGAAAACAAAGAATTGTCAAGAAACTGAAAAACAAAATAACAGGAATTAGACTCTAATCACCAGACAAGCTTTACTTTGGTCTTACAAAACGTCAGTGAGCACTTCGGCAGTGGAGCTTCTTTGAAGAATACAAAGCCCAGTCTAAATCGTATTGTTATTGCCATCCTGCCCCCCCCCCCCCCCCCCCCCCCCCCCCCCCCCGCCCATATTTTCATTACGTCCTTACGCGCAATTCGAACCTCTCGTGTTATGGCCACGGAAATAGCACTTCGATCATAATAAAAGGTATTTTATTTTCAAGGTTAAATTTAGCCCTAAAGAGAGCAGAGAATCGGCCATGAAAGGTTGAGAGCCGATTTTCTGCCCTGGAACATGATTTTTGCTAATGTACATTGGTCAGTGGCAGGATTGAAATCAGAGTCCACTCACTTTGAAGGCCACGACTCTAACCGCTCGTCTACTGCTGCTGACTTTGTTCGGGGTCCCACCCCTCACAAAGCTCGTAATGCGCTTTTTAAGGCCTAAAATGTGCTTTACTCCTTCTAGGAATAACTGGTCGAGACTTGGCATGCCACAAATTTCTAATAACTTTTTAACATTACCGATTTTATTCTTTCGCACACTTTTTTTTTATCACATTCTATCTACTCATCTCCCCCACATTTGTAATGCCGCGGAATGTGTTAAAACGGATTAATTAACATATTCGTTGAGTTAATTAAGTGATGAATTTTTGCATGAAATCGTCCATCTACCTTAAATCTACTTGTCCCCATTCGTAGTAATCCTGTGCTTGTGTCATGAAGATGACGACGCTGAAGACCACCAAAGCAAGAATGACGGTTAAGCTTTTCTGTGAAATAAAGAATTAAATAAAACGTTAAAAAAACAATATATAGTATTAAATAAATAAGCCACAATAGAGCTTGGTAAATACACATTTTCTTAATCTGGGTCGTGGTCAGGATTTTATATTAAGCCCAGCAGCACTTATTCCAAGGATTAGAGCAAGCGTTTTATTGTAAGTTTTCTTGCTGAGGGTTTTTTTCTTGCTTTCTTTTTTTAGTTGGGGCAAGGGGGAGGGGGAGTGCAAACGCACTGTGTCCTGTGGTCTAAAACATCCATTGTATACCATGATAATACAAAATGAGTAAATCAGGAACATATTGCAATGGCTCACCAATATTTTCTGCTCTTCTGTTAATTTGTTAGTCAGAAATTTCTACAAAATACTGTCATTGTGAGCAGTTGCGTGCACAGGAGAGGGGTCAGGGGAGGGGCATTGCCCCTTTTAGGTAAAAATGCCCTTTTTGCCTTTTTTGTAAAAAAAAAAATGCTCTATTTTGATTTTCTGAATCGATAAACGCTGGTGCTGCAGCCAGAGAAAGGGCCTAGAGGCCAGAAAAAGGAAAAAAGAAGGCCAGGAAACGGCATAAAAGGATAAAATAAAGACAAGCTTAAAAAAGGGTAAAAAAAAAAGGCTGACGAGAAAAAAAAAAGGTCCCAGAAAAATAAAAACCTTAGCGTGCCCTTTTACAAAAGTTGCCCCTGCCCTCTCGGTGGTCTGTGCACGCTACTGATTGTGAGAGCGTAAAAAGGGAGAGACAAGAAAGTATATAAGGTTGCTATAATAGTTAGGTTTATTCTGCTAGCTTGCCAAACCAATAAGATAAACAGCAAAATAAACACCAAGATAAACAGCAAAATATTTGTAAACTTTACCAAGTTTATGGCCAGAATTCTGAAAAGCACTTACAGGTCCGAGATGCCTTGAGGTAACTAAGCAGCATTTAGCTCTACACAGAACCTCAATCGTGCTTAGATCAGGTCATCAACGTTTCGAAGGAATCTTGTTTTGAGCGGCA
>JAHWFP010004574.1:0-10445 GCA_023313725.1 Lithobius niger
ATTTGTCGTTCGCGTCGGCTGGCCAGCGGACGTTAAGGAGTATTATAGCGTGCCTACCTACTGTAGCACAGACCCTAGCTAAACCTATCTAGCTAATTTACAGAGCACACGTTCGTCGCCTGTCACAACTCGAAGTCTTAGCTCAAAGCACGTGTCCAACAATTGTCACGTGCTAACACGTGTCGTTATTGTTCAAGCAAGGACACAAACTATTCGCGCCCTTTCCCAACAGTGTCTGTGGTTAGGTGTAGTGCCTGGCAAGATGGTGGGATCACAGGACCGACGTTCTTTCTCTGGGACCTAGTGTTATATCGATGCTTGACCCGCGTAGCTCCAGAGAAAGCTCCCTTGATTCTGGCAGAAGTTCCTCGAGGAGAGGGGGTATCAGCAGGAGGGTGCGTTGGCCCAGTTTCTGGAGGTGGTGGAGGCGACTGCGAAGGAGCTGGGGTCTGGGTCTGCTTCTTCTTTGGTTGCAGTAGTGATTTCAGATTCGGGCGGTTACGAAAAAAACATCGGACACCTCCATGGGAGAGGATTCGCTTCACACGGTCTCCCTTGCTGGAGCAATAGGAGACAACTTGGAAAACCGCAGGGGACTGCATGACTGGAGACTAGTTTTTTCCCGCCATCTCCTAGCCTTAGCGATGGCCTTATTAATCAGGCGGGCAGGAAAGCCGAGATTGAGAAATTTCTCCTTGGCTTGGAGGAACTGCTTGGTCGCATCTGAGTTGGACATAGTTCGATATTTGATCCGTACCATCTCGTTATCGAGCACAGCGAGGAGTTGTGACTTGGGATGCCCGGAGTGGAAAGGAATCATCCTAGTGCTCTGGGTGGGCTTGGTGTATGGTTCCCAGACAACGGAGTTGCCTCGTCGACGGACTAGAACGTCTAGAAAAGGAAAGCAGCCGCGTTGCTCAACCTCCGACTTAAACTCAAGACAGCTGCTCCAGTTGTTCAAGGACAGGTTCAAGATGGTCTTCGGGAAGCGCAGTGAATGTATCATCAATATATCTAGTCCACACTCGAAGCTCTGGGTGAGAGGACAAAACGTGGGCATCTAGAAACTGAAGCATAATCTCCGCCATGCACGGTGAACACGAGTACCCCATGGGGGTGCCTCGGGTCTGTCAGAATAACTCTTCACGGAAACTGACAAAGATGTTCGACAGGAGTTTCTTGAGGACGCGTCTGTCCAGCTCAAATTCTCTGTCATCAATATCGAGTTTACGAGCGGATTGGTCGAACATTTCCAGAATGAGCTTGTGGCTAAGACTTGTGAAAAACACACGGACATCAAAGGATGTGAGACGGTCTCCAAGTTGGAGACGAAGCTGGCTGTGGATCTTCGTGAGTTGGAGGGTATTGGAAAGACGACTAGTACCCCACAAATATTTCTTCAACCGAGGACTAACGAACCAGTCAAGCCGCTGGGCAGGCCCTCCTTTCGTGGAGGTGATGAGCCTGAGTGGAGCTCCCTCCTTATGGATTTTAACTTGGGCAAACACCTGGGGTAGCTTCGAGTCAGGATCAGGCTGGAGCCTGGTTCCTTGAATTTCAGAGATCAGGCCATCATTGATAAGTTGGGCAATGCTCGTGGTGAGGCTCTGGTGGAATCTATTACCAAGATTATAGAGTACAGGGGTGTACACTCCTGAATTTCGGAGTTCTTACAGCACCTTGGAATCGTATTCAATCCTGTCCATGACAGTGGTGGTGTTCGCCTTGTCGGCCCTTGTGACAACTATCTATCATTGTCTCGGAGAGATCGGCGCGCAAGAATATGTGCAGGGGTCAAGTTGTCCTTCTGCTGTGTGCTGTTAGTCAGAGCTGCGAGGTGGTGTTCACGGGCTATGCCCGGGGCCCATTGGAAACGCTGAATGAGCAGCTAAACGTCCGCAGCCATGTTAGTTTCATGCTTAACGCGATCACACTTGAGCACTGGAATGAACTTAAGATCAAGGGAAAGAACCTCTTTTTCAGCGTTGCTCAGGGTGTGCGAGGAGAGGTTGACTAGCCATGGGTTGGTATCTGGCTGGATCATCCCTGGAAATTCGACAGTCACGGAGGTAGGGTGCTCGCACGGTGGTGGGGCAGGAAGCGGAGCATGCTGGATGGCGCACGAGTCGGCTTGAGTAAGAGTTTGCTTGATGGAGGGTTGTGCTCAGAGAGCTCAGTGCGGCAGCAACAGGTGGCAAGGAATTGGCAAGGAGAGAGGACAGTAGAGGAGGGGGTGGACGTCTGAGGAGGGGGGAGCAACTGGGGTTGGTGTCAAGCTACAAGGACTTCCATGAGGTGAAGGTCCCAACAAGGGAGAGGTGGAGGGGATCGGAGTTCGGCGGCCCGTCTTGGGGAACCACTGGGAAACAACTGGACGAGTGCGTCTGTACTGACAAGGAATTGGCCTGAGAAGGAAGGAGTGGGGAGGAGGAGAGTCAGGCAACAAGTTGCAAGGAAACCAATGAGAATGGCCAGAAAAGTGCATCTGCACAGACAAGGAACAAGCTGGAGGGGGGAGGGGGGGCCAAAAACGGCCAAGGAACACTGGTCACATCGGGTATCAGAGGGGAGGCTCGAGAATCAACAACACTATCAAGCACAGTCTCGGTTGCAGCAATAATTTCAGTTTCGTTTGCAGTAAAAGTTTCAGTTTCGATTGCCGATCCAGTCTCAATTTCTTCTACAGTAACGGTTTCAGTTTCGGTTCGTGAAAAAGAAAACATATTAGACAAAACAGAAGCACGTGAATCAAGATAGGATGGGACTCGTACACTGAAGGGGTCAACTCGGAAAGCATAAGAAAGGGGGTGAATGCCAATAAATTGCAATTTTGCTAGGTGTTTGGTTCAATGTCTTCTTGTGGCAAACAAACTCAAGTTGTGTAACCAAACAACGTAGGTAAAGAAATCCTCGGTTAAAGAAATATTTGTGGGGTACTGGAGTCTTTCCAATACCCTCCAATTCACGAAGATCCTCAGCCAGCTTCGTCTCCAACCTGGAGACCGTCTGACATCCTTTGATGTCCGTGCGTTGTTCCCAAGTCTTAGTACAATCTCATTCTGGAGATGTTCGACCAATCCGCCCGTAAACTCGATATTGATGACAGAGAATTTGAGCTGGACAGATGCGTCCTCAAGACACTCCTGTCGAACATCTTTGTGAGTTTCCGCGAAGAGTTATTCCGACAGACCCGAGGCACCCCCATGGGGTACTCGTGTTCACCGTGCCTGGCGGAGATTGTGCTTCAGTTTCTAGATGCCCACGTTTTGTCCTCTCACCCCGAGCTTCGAGTGTGGACTAGATATATTGATGATACCTTCACTGCGCTTCCTGAAGATCGTCTTGAACCTGTCAAGCATACCTTGAACAACTGGAGCTGTCTTGAGTTTACGTCGGAGGTGAGCAACACGGCAGCCTTCCTTTTCTAGACGTTCTAGTCCGTTGACGAGGCGGCTCCGTTGTCTGGGAACCATACACCAAGTCCACCCAGAGCACTAGGATGGTTCCTTTCCACTCCGGGCATCCCAAGTCACAACTCCTCGCTGTGCTCGATAACGAGATGGTACGGATCAAGTATCAAACTATGTCCAACGCAGATGTGACCGTGCACTTCCTCCAAGCCAAGGAGATATTTCTCAATCTCGGCTTTCTCCCCGCCTGATTAATAAGGCCATCGCTAAGGCTAGGAGATGGCGGGAAAACCAGTCTCCAGTCACGCAGTCCTTAGCGCCTTTCCAAGTTGCGTCGTATTGCCCCAGCAAGGGAGTCCGTGTAAAGCGAATCCTCTCCCGTGGAGGTGTCCGATGTTTTTTTTCGCGGGGGGGGGGCCCCCCCCCTGAATCTGAAATCACTGCTGCAACCAAAGAAGAAGCAGACCCAGACCTCAGCTCCTTCGCCGACGCCTCCACCACCTCCAGAGACTGGGCCAACGCACCCTCCTGCTGCTACCCCCTCTCCTCGAGGAACCTCTGCCAGGACCAATGAAGCTTTCTCTGGAGCTACGCGGCTCAACCACCGATACAACACTAGGTCTTAGAGCAAGAACGTCGGTCCTGTGATCCCACCGACTTGCCAGCCACTACACCTAACCACGGAACCACAACTGCCCCTCCTTCCCCCTCAGACGACCCTGAGGTTATCTGCAGCCTCCCGCAGAGCAAGGCAGCGGTATATGCTATCCCGTGCTCGAACTGCGACACCATCTTATGTGGGCGAAACCAAACGTCGAACTAGCATCCGAGTTCGAGATCACATGAAGGCTGTGGAGAAACGGAAAGCCAAACGAAGTGCAGTTGCTGCTCACCACATCTCCAAAAATCACGAAATTGCTTGGAAGAGCACCACAATGCTTCTGAAATCTGACACAAAGTCTGAGCCACATCTTCGAGCTTTGGAAAGCATCTCCATCCATCACTTCCAGAATGCCAAAAAATCTCTCATGAACAACCAAGAAGCCTCACATTGAGATGTAAATTGGATTATTACACCAGAATTGACACAACAATTTAATTGCAAGTGGAAAGCGCTCCTCCCTCCTATCTCTTCCCAAGCTCCACAGATGGAGCCACTGCTCGCTGCATCTTATCCCTCCTCCCAAACCGGAAGCACAAACACGTGCAGGAAATTCAAACCAACTTCCCGTTTCTCCAAGTTAAAAGGTGTCAACACTTGAAGTGCCTGAGTAAGGTGGGCGATCTTTCGAAAAGATAAAAGACCACCGAAAATTCGCACCTTGATTTGTGACGATCAAGGGACAATTTTGGTAAATAGCGTACCGTGTTCATTTAATTTCTGTGTTACCAAGTAAAACAATGAGCAGGGGTCGTAGAGTTCGTATTTTTTCCTTATTTCTTACTTTTTTTTTTAATTCTTATTTTCCTACTTTTTACCGAAATTATCGCAAAAAGATCATGAAAGAAAAAGCGCAGGATAAATCTTACTGCAACACAGTCGGCCGTACTGTGACGTATCGTCGCCCGTCGCTCTGATTCTGCCACAGGGACTTTATTTTGCTAGACAAATACACTGTATTGGACCACATAGTCACAAATTCATTGCAAATGGGAGAACCCTAATGCGTGCAACTAGCCTATATACAGGCTGGTCCACAAAAAACTGACGACCCAACTTTTCTAGTTACCACCCCTCAGAACCAGGAAAGAACAGAAATCAAATCAATGGAATGGGAAGATTTCTGTCCTCTCCTGGGTCTGAGGGGTGCTAACTAGAAAAGTTGCACTTAGAAAAAGTTGGATCGTCGGTTTTTTGTGGACCACTCTGTATGATGGCTACACAGGACATTAACTTGAAAACAACCCACCCAAACAAAATAATTTCCGAAAACATAGGTTTTTTAGGTTCATTATGCTAAAAAAAAATGTTCTAATAAGGTAAAATGGCAAAGTTAATTAAAGAAGCGATAGTTTCGGCTTGGACGAATGTTTGTTACAGTATTACCGTTTTAGTTACTTTCTTTTGGTGTTGGACGGTACGGTACGGTTTTGAAAATGGCGGTCTACGGTAATATCACGGTAATTTAGGAAATAATTTTGCATTATAATCACTTGAGCACAAAAGAATCAAATATGGCTCTTTGCATTTAATTTGTTTACTAATAGTGGGACTTGGCTTTTTTTTAATTGTATGCTACGACATCAACAACATAAACATGCTCGAACACGATTGTTACTGAAGAGCTGCTCCGCCCCCCCCCCCCCTTTGCAATTTAGGCACTTCCTTTGCCTAGCAGTGGGATCGGATTACACAGGCTCGTGCAAATTTCACACCTTCGTATTGGCTTTTACTTGTGCGAATTTACTGCCATGAAAAAACAAAGAGAGGGTAAAGCTGGTTCATGAATGGTCGTCAGCACCATAATCACGGTAATACCGTGGAGCTAAAAAAGAAACGATACTGATACCGTAATTTTTTTTATCGTCAATACCGTGAGTACCGATTTACCGTGCAACACTACTTCCTTTTCGTTGTATTTTGCTCCCTTTCTCAATTAATAATAAAGAAAATAAAGAAACACTAATATAAAAAATTTGTTAACAATAAAAAAAAAAAAAAAACGTTAGGTGCCAGGGCGCATCTGCCATTGGCAGATGGGCACACGACCCAGTCCAACCCTGGATTAGACGTAAAAAGGGGAAAAGTGGTATAAACATTGTCAGCTAGTAATGGTATTGAATTATTGAGTTATTTTATTCTTATTGCAGATACAATTCAGACAATATCTAAAGGCTCACAAAACATTTTGTTACCTGAATTTGAAATTGTAACTGAAGTTGAGCCTGACAAAATGCAAGAGGAGTCAAAGACAGAAGCAGAACTACTCGCAGAATATAGCCGTTTTATCAAGTCTGATAAAGCTGAGTCATTACTTCCTGGAGATGGAGACATAAAAGATTTAGAAGCACTAGCAATCAAAGAAGATAAACAGTTTTCGAAATTCATCAAACAAATACAACTGGATTCTGAGCAGGTAAAGAGGCTTTTGAACAGTTTACTTGTGTTGTTGCATGGTTTGTTTGTTAACACACAGGTAAAACAGGAAAAAGTTGTGAAAGTAGTAAAAAGCATTGTCCTTCTAAAAAAAAAAACATTTCCTTCTTACTGTGACAAACTAACTATGTGACAGTTAAACCGACGGGAAGGTACATGTAACTCTACTTTGGATTACATGTATGGTTGCAGAATAGCACTTAAGATTTATTCTCAACCCTTAGTGATAATTAGTTTATTCTATTAACCCACATGATTTTTCAGAGTTTATTAGATTTATCAAGAATTTAAATTTTTGTTTCTGTGAATGGAACCAGCCTTCTTCCTGAGAAAAAGGCAAATGCTCAAAACTCTTACAGCTATTCCATTACAGGTTTTCAACAGCTTTACATTCACTTCTTGATTCATTGTCATGCAGGATTCGCACACAGCCTGGTCCCCATCACAGCACGTCCCAGTTTCACGTTGAGAAAAGAGGATCGAGCCGTCTACCTCTTCCTCACAAGTAAAGCTGAGCTCGTTGCACCATTCATTCAAAATTTTCAACACTTCGGAACCCTTTCTCGTTGGATCACTGCCAAAATATCGTCCACAAACCTTTTCCAGAAGGAAAGCATTGGCTCATTTTTCAATACATGCCTATCTAAATGTTGCATCACCATTTCTCCCAGGATTGGAGAGCATGAAAAACCCATCGGGGCTCCACTAACCTGCCTATACTTCTTGCCCTTAAAATCCACATACTGTAAATTTATTCTAACAGCGCCTTAAACATTGCTCGGTCTCTCAAAACGTACCTTCTTGACACCTTATTCAATCTCGCTGATGTCTACAGCATTTCAAGCAGTAACTTGTGGCTAAGGCTCGGAAAAGCTTTACCACATCAAATGATACCAATATTTGCCCTGGCCTCGATCCCACCTTTTTAAACTCCTGGATTAGGTCATCTGTGTGTTTTAGCCTACACTCTCCCACCACATATTTTTCAAGTCTCTCAGTTAATAACCAGTCCAACATCTATGTGGGGGCCTCCTTTCGCAGACATGATAAGCCGGAGTGGCATACCAGGCTAGTGATTTTTAACCTGCGCAAATATTGTAGGAACCCTAGGAGGGTGTTTAGGTTTTAGGGCCTCTAATTCCTATAGCGGAATACTCCCCTTTCCTCTGAGTCTCACCAAACTAAATACAAAATCATTCACCGGCCTATTTCCTAATTCCTCTTCTGTCTCCTGATATATCCCTGAACTTCTCATGTCAGCCAACACTTGTGTATCATGGTCTTGGGTTGCCAACACTACTGTTAGATTAGCTTTGTCTGCTTTACATACAGTAACGACTTTACTTTCCCTCAGCTCCCTTTTCTTCCCTTAGTGTATTTGGTTTGAGTCTCGGTGGCGTCTCAAGGATTTGCTGTTGTAGTCTCAGTCTCGTCATAGGTTCGAAAGAGTACCCATCCAGCATGAGTTGAACATAAGTAGCGAGGTTGGCAAATACTAATACATCTTCAGGCCCTCTTATGGGAATAAATTTAAAATCACGGTTCAGCAATGACAATTCGTGCCCAGTAAGCTCAATTCCAGAAAATCTTTTCACAAAAGATAACTTCCCTTCTATTTTTCGAGCATCACAACAACAGATGCCAATACAGCTGAATGATATAGTTCTCCAAATAGAAGAGAAATTGCCCAGAGGAAAATGGAAGTTACAAAAGGACCCAAAATAGTTGGAATGTTACAAAGCTACGTTGTTTCAATACCTACACAGTGGTCATGTGGAAGAAGTCACTTTGGAAGATCATAATGCAACAGTGTATTATATGCCACATCATGCGATTATTAAAGAGGATAGGGAGACAACAAAGACTCGCATTGTTTTTGATGTGTAAGCAAGACCAGAAGGAGGATTTTCGCTAAACAGATGTCGGAGTGCAGGACCAAATCTCAATCCGTCAATATTTGAGCTACTTTTGAGATTTAGATGGCATAAAATCGGAATTATTACCGACCTTTCGAAGGCGTTTTTACAAGTTCTTTTGCTTCCAGAGGATTGAGACACCATTAGATTTCTTTCGACAGATGCTCCGTGGAAACGTGAAACTAACCCATCGCTGAAAGTGTTTCGGATGACAAGGGTGCTTTTTGGAATGAGA
The DNA here is from genome assembly GCA_023313725.1 of Lithobius niger. Classification (NCBI taxonomy): domain Eukaryota; kingdom Metazoa; phylum Arthropoda; class Chilopoda; order Lithobiomorpha; family Lithobiidae; genus Lithobius; species Lithobius niger. The sequence goes on from JAHWFP010004574.1 coordinate 8,659, forward strand.
GCCAGTACGTTTCTTGTAGCCGCAACAATTCGTCATCATGGCAAGAATCATCCACCTAAGGATGAAAATTTCTGTAAACATGTATCAGATAGAGAATATGTCAATGACTGTCTAACAGGCTAAGACACTACGCAAAAGGCTTTTTCACTTTGCACTAGAATATATGAAGTAATGACCAAAGGAGGTATGCAGTTCACAAAATGGGCCACTAATGACAGAGAACTTTGCAAGTTGTGGATTTCCAGGGGATTCGTCTCAGCAGAAGAACCTATCGAAGAGAAGAATAAAGCTTTAGGACTTTATTGGAATACGACATCAGACGAATTTAAGTTTGTATCACAAAAATCTGTTGGAAGCAATCTAAGCAGATTCTAACACTGTGAATGGAATGACTTGACTCCTTTGATGCTGTTTACCTCCACCTCCGCAGCAGTTGTGCAACACTTTCCTTAAGATTTTATAACAATACCGTCTGACGTGAGCAGCGATCTTACTGCACTCGGCATAGCAGTTCGTGATTGTGGTAGGAGAAGCAAAGTTAAATTTATGTCTTTACCTTCAATAATGTCTCTTCAGTTGTATGCTAACCGAATCCATGTGGGCGATCAAGTTCGCAGAAATGCTTCATTCAAAACCAGCCGTTGTCCGGGTGAACATTGCCGTTTCGTGGGCTCTTCTTTGAAAAACCTGCGGTAGTCGAGAATGCTTCGAGTGGCTGAGCATCTGCTTGCCTTTTTATGTGGCAAGGTAGCCTAATGGTTAGCATGACCATTTCATGTGCAAGAGGTCCCTGGTTCGATCCTGACCTTAGCCACCCCTAGCATTTTCGGGAAGGGAAGGGCCCTGTGATGCCTCGTGCTCATGTCGATTGTGGCATGTAAAAGGTCCTAGGAATTTCCAATTGGTATTATCTAGCAAAATTGTCCCTCTCCCCTTCTGGCACCATGGCTTCAGCTGGGAGCGTGGTAAACCTAAAGCTCTGCTGTGTTTGGCGCTGCGCCGCCAGATGGCTCTGAAAAACGAGCGGCTCAGTAGGGCAGCCATATTGGAAAGTGTTAGTAAAAGACACATTGCTGCCGCTGTTTAACTGTGCGTCGCGTTGTTAAAGTGTTTCAAGTTTAGCTTTCAACGTCTCGAATTCGTTGCGAATATAAACCAATTCAGAAGAATCGCTGGAAGGCTGGATTGGAGTTATTAGAATTGATGGCGATGTCTGAAAATTGCTGTGGTGGTGGTGAAACAGAAACATTGTTATTCTCCCGGTTGTTGGTTAACTACTGTGGGCGATCGTCGTCGTTCTCTAAACTCCCTTGATTTTCTGGTTCTTCAGTATTTTCAATGAGGAGTTGTAGCAACACACTACACTTGAATGGCAGGGCACTTTAATACCCTTCCTGGCTAACTTGGCTTAAATGTCCTGCATTGTCCAGTTCGCTGGACACTCTGGATCGAGATTGTTGATTAAGCTTTCCGTATGAGTGGTCTGCCTCGCTGACTGGTGTTCTTACTGCTTTTGTCCATTTAAATAAAGTTAAATAAAAATGCAAAATCACACAAAAGCCTAAAATGCAAGCACAGGGCCAGGGACGCTAACCACGACCAGCAATAACGGACAGGCAGTGTAAGGATACTATGTGCAATGGCGCATGTGTCGTCCCGCAACCACTAGGCCATGCCTACTTGCTGTGTGAGTCATTCCTGCTGCCCCTTAAACCTGTCCCCAATGAATCCACTAGTTCTCAATATAAAAATAACACTAAAAAACCTCATATTTTTACAATAACGGA